>RJWH01005416.1:0-77151 GCA_004363575.1 Solenodon paradoxus
CCTCCTTTCCCTCTCTCCCTCCCTCCCTCCCTCCCTTCCCTGGATGCCTCCTGTGGTGGCAACCTATAACTCTGGCACTAAGGTACTTAGACAGAGTTCTCACCTTTTTCTTGCCTCATGAGTGCACCGAGCTCCTTCCCACTCCGGTCTCTGTGCGCCCTTCCTTTTACACCTTCTCTGCATGTCTTCATGGAACTGCCAATTTCCTCTCTTCCAGATTTTAACTCAAAGTTCACTTTCCAGAGAAGCCCTCTCCTCCGAGTCATCCTATCTAAAGTGATCCCCATCCCACTGTGTCATCTTCAAAGAACTCGTCGTCATCTGAGATGACCCAACACGGTAGCAGTCCTGGTCCAGGAGACTAAAGTCGCTGCAGGTAACTCATGGGGGGACTTCGAGGGGACTCAGTCACAAGGTGTTCAGACAGCAAACTGGGAAGGTGCACCCCAACTGCAGAAATCACCCCACTCCACAGACTGGGGGGAACTGGAATGGGGGTCACCAGGGAAGTTGTGATCACAGAGCTTGCCCAGGGAAGCTGGGACCATGCCAGGGCAGGGCTGCGCAGACAGAACCCGAGAGGACCGTCACCGCCTGAGACGTCATGGAGTAAAGGGAGAGGTGGAGGATAAAGGAGAGGAATACACTGACTCTCTTCGATCACTTTTTCCAGCGCCTCCACTGGACACGCCTAGACAAAGCCAGCTGGCAAGGGGCCCTAGGAAATGTGTTCTTCACAGAAAGCCCCCTGTGAAAAGAGGGCAGCAAGAGAAGCGTAGGAACGGATCCGAGAGTAGACAGGCATCTGTTTGCCCGCTGGTTCATGAACCTCCCTCTGAATGCAGGTGCGTTCAGGGCAGGGACCTGCTGGGTTTACGTAATCCAGCACTAAGAAGTGCCAGAACATATTGAGGCTGGTTCCTGCTTCTTGAGGGACAGACATAGTGGAAACAGTTTCGACAGTCACTCAATGAGGGTAAAAGCAGCCATTCCAACGTGGCCGTGATGAGTAAATGAGAAAACGTGAGCGCCCATGCGTAACATCACAGGTGGCACGTAACTGGGTTCCACAGAGGACCGCAGGCTGTCAACCCACTGTTTCCAGGTGTGCTTGTCTGTGACAGACTAGTTGTGTCTCCTGACACAATGAAGTGTTTTTCAAATAGCAGCATTAGGCACACGTGCGTGGCCCCTGTGCCTGGGCGGCCAGGGTGCAGGCCACGTACCATCCACGGCCATAGGTTAGAGGACCGGGGCCAGCGGGAGATGTGTGTGTGTGTCTGTGTCTGTGTTAAATACACATATATATCACAAATCATTTTAGCGTGCTTTGCCATTTACAGTGGGTCTTTACAGTAATGACCTAATTCAAACTTCCGTATGAATTAGGTAATAAGAACCAATATTTGTTGAGAGCTTATCCATGCAGTCAGTGTTCTAGATGCCTGGCACCTATTAATCGCCTTCACCTTCACAAGTGCCATATAAAGTGGATGTTATTGTCCCCACATTGCAGATGAGAGTTGAAGTCACATGCTAGTGGCCAGTCTGGCATCAGCCCACACTAACTGCTGTTCGAGTTAGTTCTGCGAGCACACCAGGCCTGGATGGGGCACGGGTCTCACAGGTACTGAGGGGCACAGCTGGAGAGGGAGTGCAGTCATCGGTGTCTGTCCCACCCCAGCCAGGAAAGCTCAGCCGCCCTCTTCAGATGCACCATCTAAAGGCGGTGGGCTCGGAGCCACATGCTTTCCAGCAGGCAGCGGCCACGGGGGTCAGGGCCCAGAGCAGATGCACTGGGGCAGCTGTGAGGTCTGCACGGAAGCTGCAGAGGTGGGGTGAGCACGGGGATCCCCTATTTACTCTCTTTGCTTATGCCAAATCCGTGGGGCCCGTGGGCCCGGGCGATGGGCGGGTGTGGAAGAAGAGGCAGGTGGCCAGTGGCCCCTGGTGAACAGGGTCAGTCCTGTGTGACAGTCCCGAGACAGCACCCGTCCCCCCCGTACACACAGCAGAGAACCGGGAAACATCTGCTGGGCCAAAGCCAAACAGGCACATTGAGAGCCAGGCCAGGTGGGAGTTTTTTCCAAACTGCGGCATAGAGGACACACTCACCGAGAAAACAGTGAGCTAGTCAGCAGGCCGCATTCTGGGGCGGCCCACACACACCTGGGGCAGCGAGCGGCAGCTGAATGCTTTACGGCCAGGAAAGCTTTGTGGGAACGCCAGACAGTCGGGCAGACGGGTCAAAAGTTTACACAGGAGGCGCCAACCCTCTGGGATGCCCCGTGCACGACAGTTTCTTGGACTTGATCTTGGAACCATGGAAGGATGTCTGCTCGTGGCAATCCACATGACGTCTGTGGATTGGTTAACAGGGATGTGCCGGCGTCACCGTCTCAGCTGTGACAATGACCGTGGTTATGTAAGGTGTTTGCGTCAGGGGACACTGGTCAAGGGTGTACAAGGAAATGTTCTGAAAAATTTAAAATTACGTCAGTTTTATTAAAAAATTTAGAATCTTCCAGTTAAAAGGCCAGCTCCATCATGTTACGAAACCTAAGTCATTAAAGTTTTCTGTGCCTCAGTTTCTTCATCTGGGCATTGGTTACGAGGAGAAAGAGCCCCGCCTGAGAGAACGAATGGCATTCAGCCTCATCCAACACTGCAAGCTCAGTAGACGTGGGCTGTTAGTATTCCTCGCAGTCTACACTGCATCGGGGGTTGTGGGCGTGGGACGGCAGCCGCCCCTCAGCAGCACCTGCTGCCTGCCTGACTGCTGGCCTGACTGCTGGTGGGGGGCGGTGCCGGAAAGGCGAGTCGCTCCAGCCACAGGTGGGACAGCCCTGCCAGAAAGGTTGGCTCCTGCCTGGTGAGACCTGGCCAGCTGCAGTGCTGTCCACTTCTTCCTCTGATCCTGGCTCCCTGAGAAGCTCCGCTGCAGCAGCTGGTGCTGGAGTGGTCCGAGAAAGCAGGGTGGGTGGGGTGTGATGACTGCACGCTGCCCGCCCAGCTGGCGGCCACTGGCGCTGGGTGGCACAGGGGGCGTCGGCGCTCTCACAGCAGGGATGGCGCAGGGGAGTGTGCGCCTGTGGGCAGAGTCCTAGCAGGCGCTGACTGTGTCAGGCATCTGGGACGAATGTGAGGGGTCAGCATGGTAGCTCTAGAGGTGACAGTATTAAAGGGCCATTGCGAAGCGCTGCTGCTGATCCTGCAGAAAGATAATGAGCAGCTGAAGCCTAGCAGCAGTTCACGGAAAGCCAGAGGTGGAAGCTGTGGGGCCTCTTGGATGGTACATGGGAAGCCTTCATCTTTACAGAGAGAAGGGGAAATGAGCACAGGACAAACCCCTGACATGGTCCAAGTGGCTGAACTTCGCACACAGTTAAATGTCCCACCAGGGCAAGACTAGGCCAGAGTTAGGGCCTAGGGGCCCAACCGATGAGACAGGGACATCTGGAATGTTCTTGTTCCCCAAGGAACCTCGTGAATTGGAAACACATGGCCAGCCCTCCCCTCTCCTCCCTCAAGACAATACCATGCCCTGCAGGGACTTCACCTCCTCTCTCCTTAAGTCTGTACCTAAGGTTAAATAATGCTCGTATTCCTTTTCTCCCAGTTTTTATAATTTTACCTTTTACTTTTATTTAGTCAGCCAAAGTAAAGACACGTGCATATAAGGTGATTTATTTTTGTTCTGATAGACTTCTAAATATTCCATCCTCTGTCCACTGAGCTTTAAAAATTTTTTAATTATTTTGTACTTTTACACATGAAAATAAACTCACATGTCAACTTCCCCATTCTTCATATAGATGTCCACACACCCTGCCCTCCACCAAGTCACCGTGTTCTTCACCATTCGTCCACTGATTCTTGATGTCCCTGCACTCACATATCAAGTTCATCTATTCCTAGATAGGGTTCAGGATTTTTCGTTTTCTTCCATGTGTTTGCTTTGTCCCATGCTGCTTCTTTGGTTATGACTTTGCAATGTCTTAAGAGCTGGAACTCGAGGTGGTGGTAAATAACGGTGATGACCGTTATCCAGGAGGACACGCAGACTCAGAACATTGCAGTGAGTTGTCCACGATCACAGGGCTAATCAGTGGCTGAACCAGAACTTGAACCCACAAGTGCTATTATTTAGGCGAAGACTGGACTCTTTCCATACCACCAGGTAGGAAAAGGAGTCAGGATGATATTCTGATTATATTGGCTTTGTACTCCTGACCTCAAAGGAGGTCTGGTTCCTTCCCAGGAGGAATGGCGTTTCCTTTGGTTCCTGGAACCAGAGGGAGAAGCCACATTGCCTGACACTACCAGCTTCCCGAGGGAGCACTCAGGAGGGCAGAGAGAGACAATGGGACCTCAGAGCCCAGAGCAACAGCTGCTCTAGTGCCTGTGCTGTGGCTGCAAGCGGGGACTGAGGAGCCACATAAATGTCCTTTTCTCTTTGAAAATACATCTGAATGTCCCTTGGTGGCCTAGCGGGTAAGGCCACTGGATGTGGTCCACGGACTTCCCAAGGATTCAGGTTGAAGACTGGGGCTGGGGAGAACAACCAAGATGAACAATAAAAAAAATCCTTCCTCCTACTCTCTTCCTGCCTGCCTACTCTCCTTCATTCCTGGTGTCTGCTCATGGACACCAAGAACCCTTTGTCCTAAGAACTTGTCGGGGTCCCCTTCTCTGATGTGGATATGCGGATGCTGTTGGAGGTCTGGTGCCCTGCCTCATTACTCATTCTCTCTGCTGGCCCCGGGAGGTGTCTGGGCTTTGCCTTAGGGGCTCAATGAATATTAACTAGGCAGCTGGTCTCTGGGAATGCAGAAAAGTCTCTAGAACCACCAGGGAACTCTCCCCAAAGTGGGGCTCGTCTGAGGCACTCCACTGTGGAAACAGGCAGCGTGTGCCAGCGTGCGGATGTGCTTTCATTAAGCGCCAGCTGCAAGGCAGACACTGGTCATAGCCGTACATGACAGCATCTGCTCATCAGACTCCTGAAGGGCACGTGTCAGCATCATTTGTTTTCAGATGAGGAAACTGGGCTGACAGAAATAAAATGATTTATACCATTAAACGAGTATCCGAGTTGTAGTAGAAACATACTGCATGGATTTTGAAAATACAAACCATTCACTAATTTCTTTTGGTGCCGGGAGAGAAACACCAGGGAAGGCTTCGTGGAAAGCCGTCAACCTGAGCCTTCAAACCCTTTAGCAATGATTCATTTATTCAGTCAGAATTGACTGAGCACCTAGCTAGCACGAGGTACTAAGGAGACATAAAATAGTAAGATACAGCTCTGCGAGAAAAGAAACGAAATGAAGCAAAGCTTCCATCACTGGCAAGTAGGACAGGAGAATTTAAGAGAGGCCTCTGGTCCAGTGTGGAAGGTCACAGAAGCATCTCTGTCCATTGTGGGGGGCAGGGGGTCATAAAAAGCCATGAGAGGCTCCATCCAACGTTGGGGAGCCAGAGAGCCCCAGTCCAGTGATTATGAGAGATTACGGAAGACTCTTGGTCCAGCATGAAGGATCATGGGAGGCTCTGTGTCCAGGGTGAAGGATCACAGAACCCCCAGATCAGTGTGGGGAATCATGACGGAGTCCTGTTCCAGTGAGGGGCTTGATGAGAGGCTCTGTCCAATGTGGACAAACTTTGAGGCTTGGAGAGGTGAGGGTATCTGGGCTGAGTCTAGAAGAGTGAAGGGAAGAACCAGGGAAAGAAGCACCCAGAGAGGCCCTAGAGCACTATGTCAAGGGTCGGGAGGTCAAGCCTGGAGAGCAGGGTGACAGCCAGCCATCTGTGTCTGTACGTGAGTTCCAAGCTCACATGAAAGACCTGTTAGCTCCTGGGTTAGTTCAAGTGCACCATTGTTCTCAATTGCATTGTGGAGCTTGAGATGATGACTTTCGTGAACTCATAAAGGAACAGATATTGCAGGCCACAGGAAAGAAAAGCTGGTCTCTAGGAATGGTGGTTTCCCCAGGCACCTTCCCCTTACGAGGCTGCAGGGACTGGAAGACTCCACATGGGTCAGTGAGGGTCATTTCTCCTGTTGGAAGGTGGCACCTGGATTGAGTAGAGCTGAGCAACAGGGAGAAGGAAGCTTCAGGTGGTATCACACAGCTTTGTATCTTGTGAGCAGCCGGGGGACCCAGCAGTGACCTCCTATCGCCCCCATGTCCCCTCAGAGAGACAGGAAGGCTCAGCCTTCTTGGCTGCATGAACTGTCTCTATTTGGATAAGTTTTGAAGGTGAGCAAGCTGGTTCTTTTGAAGTCTTCACACCCACCCCACTGCATTTCCAGTAACAGATCTGGAGGGGAAAGCCCATCTGATTCTAAATCCTGAGTTCCCAGTGTCCCTCCCTCTAGGAGGGCACAGTCCCGGGACCACTTTAGACCAAGACCACCCCACTGTTTCCCAACCCCAGCATCTGCACAGGAAGAACACGGGCTTAAGGCGGTACTTGGCTGGAGGCCTAGAGCCACCCCCCGCCCCCAGTATATTCTGAGCGTCCGCACACAGCTCACCCTCTCTGAGCCTGTTTCCTGGGAAACGTGGCAGTTTTTAGTGAGCATTAAATGAGGTCATACAGATTTAGTTCCTTCCCCTGTTTTCTTTTCTGCACAGCTTGGGCAAGAGGCCCAGCATGGGCTGGGTTTATTGGAGCAGCATCTCCCCTTCCTCCCCTTGCCTGATTCCACCAAATTTGTTTCAACTCTAAGGGCCCAGAGGCGCTGGCCCTTCGTTGCTGCCTGGGTCTGTCCCCACCTGAAACGCTGCATGGCTCTCCCTCATCACAAGGGGGAGTGTCTGAGCACAGTGGAGAACATTGAACATTTTCCGTATTCACCTCTCCAGCCTGTCTGCCAGGGCCTGGCATTTCCCCACGGCTCATTTGGACTTTTCATTGTACTCTCCCTCTGTAACATCAAACTGCCCATCCTTTGATGCAAACCTGTGGCCAAGAGGGCAGACATGTCAGTTGACTCTGAAGTCATGTTGATGTCACTCAGCTGTGGAATAAAGACACAAAGAAAAGGAACAGATAGAAGAAAAGCCAACTCTTCCTGACGGCACCGGCAGGGAACGGGGTGGATCCCAATGGGCAGTGGAGGGCTTTGGTGATTTGGAGTGGACTGCTATGCTGACATCTATTTGATAAATGGCGAACCTGCAGGCTTATACATTTTTGTAAATAGAAGTTAGCTTGGTAGATATTAAACATAATCAGGGGTTAAAAAAATCACGGGGGGGGCACACCCTGGCGGCTCAAATGGCTGAGATGCTGGGTGTGGACCATGTAAAACCCAAGGACTCGGCTGGAACTGGGGGTGAAAACCACTAATTAAATAAAAATGCTTCTTCCTCCCTTCCCTCCTATGATGCTGTCATGGGAAAAGGAGGTGCAGGCTAGAATGATTTTGGAGCCAACTGAGATGGGTCTACCTTCTGGCTCGGCCACTTCGTAGCTGTAGCTTTGGCTTGACTGGCCTCAGTTAAGCTACCTGCAGAATGGCAGTAAAGCGGTAAGCAAAGCACTTACCAGCACAAGATCCCTGCCCTTGCAAACGTTAGTTCCTTTCTCCTGGGCCTGAACAGAGCTTTCACATAAATAGCAGCAAATCTGCTCAGAAGCTAGGACATGTGTACATCTGGAGTAGGCTGCTTTTGCTTCTGTAACACGGACCAGATGTGGACTCCAAATGCGTGGACACCTTGAAAATGCTGGTTTATTAGCACAGCTGCTCAACCCAAAGCCACCGTGTGATGTGGTTACCAAGCTAGCAAGTTCAGATTCAGATTGCATTAACGGAAGTATAATGCACAGAACAAAAGCGGGCGCTCCTACTGTTCTCTCCCCAAATACTGTGCTCATGAGGATGGAGAAGGCACAGAAACTCAATGAGGGATTTTCGTCAACGTTAAGATGACCTGGGGAGTAGGAGGTCATTATAGACACTTCTTAAAAACCCACAGTTGAAACCAGGAAGAGGCGTTAACTGACTGAAGGGGCCTGGGGTCCAGGGAGCAGGGGGCATTGTGATCACGAGGGAAACGTAAGCAGCTGGCAGAAGTGAGGGCCACGTCCCCCGAAGTGCTCCAGTGGAAGCTGGAGTTGACAAGAGGCCCTGTGCTCTGTCACTGGTTGGACCCATAGGTCCCTCCCAGATTTCAGTTCCTCTGCCTCCCGTGGATAAGACTGTCAGAGGAAATCGAAGGAAAACTGACAAGAGCCAGTCCCTCGGGATGGGTGAGAAGGAGCAGTGGGCGCTTTGTCAGGCAGGTTTGCCGGGTTCTCTGCCAAATTAGATCTGGAGGTGAGATGAGCTGCCACCTTCTTGGCCCGGAACTGGAGAAAATTCAGCACAGCCAAGAAACAGTTCAGAGAAACTCAGCTTTTCTGTGCCTGAAACAGCCAGTGTCTGAGCTGTGCTGTCTAGCTGAATGGGACGCCAGAGCCTCTTGGGCACACTGAGGGGCCGAGAGAGTGGAGAGGTGCCCTCGCGCTACGGAAAAGAACTCGGGCGCACGCTGTCCTCTCGGCAAGCTATCACTGGAGAAAGGTGGAGAATGGGTGCAAGCCTGGCCTTGGTAAAGATACTCCCACAGCAACCCGGGAGGCAAACTCCACTCCAGAGAAAACCAGGACACAGCTACTAGAGCAATATGGCTGAAGTCACACAGTTGACCAGGGTGTGAAGACAAAAATCCAGGCCCGTGTTCAAGTCCTGCCCACCAAGTTCATCTGAGTTGGCCTCAGAGAGGGTTCTCGGGAGAGCAGCTAATGGTCTGCTCTCCGTCTAAGTCTCAGGTGCAGACCCACTTGGAATTTGAGAACAGAATTCGTCTCTACGACCAGCCAGCTCAGTCTGATGTCCTTCACAGTCTGGTGCAGAATCCCTAGGCCGCGCACAGGAAAACGAAGCAGCCTTGGGATGCTGTTCCTTTCTCCTTACTTGCCTTTTAGAATTGATGGCAGAAAAGGTCAGGAGAGCCCAGAGCCACCCAAAAGATGACAAACATCCTGTTCATTATTCTATACACTGGGCAGCAAACTTTGTTTAGCCCTCAAAGGGCCTGGCAATATAGATGAAAGATTTTGATTTTAAAAGAACTTGCCAGATGCTCTCATTCATCTTAGTCTAATGGGTAATACAGATTATATAGACATTTCCAATATGGGGTTTCCACCTGTAGCTACAAATGGCAGGAGAAAGGGGAGAGGTCTCTGGTGCAAACTGGAGCGAAAAGGGATTTTGGGAAGGCTTCTTACAAGGGGAGTCCTGTATGCTTTCAGACGAACTAGCAAGGCAGGAGACAACTCCCTTCTAAGTGCCTAGTCCTGGGCTAATGCTCACCATTTGCTGAATGTGAGCTGAATGTGAATCCAACACAAGGATGTAAGTAAGGGCAGAGTTCTTGGGGACCACGAACAGTTGGCATGTGGCTGCCCTGCCTTTAGGGTCTCTCTTACCAGCACTAGCACTGAAACACACGGGAACCCAAGCCCCAAGGTAACTGGAAAAACTCAGCCGGCAATTGAACAGTATGTGCTAAGAGATACCAGGGCATCTAGACATGGCTACGGTGTCACAAGATCTGGAAGAGAATGGCATCTTCTCTCGTACATTGAAGCGTTGTTACTGGAGTGCTAGATTCAGAAGAGATGAAACAATTTCCATCTCCACTGAAGTCCATGAAAAAGAGCATTTAAATGATTAATGCTCAGCTGTAAAAGAAAGTGGTCTAACAGCGTGGCAACAAGGCAGCCGAGTCCTAAGAAGACTGGTTACACACAGGGGAAGTGAGGAATAAGTCAGCAGATTGACGGCAACAGAAGCCAAGTTTTTCACTGCTCAAGAAAGGAATTAGAAATAGGGAAATGTATAAAGAGGAGGGATATATATAGTTGAATACTACACAGCCCTAAAAAAGAAAGAGTGTCAATTGAGACAACCTGGATGGAACTCAAGGGAATGATGCTGTCGGTCAGGAGAAAGGCAGATACTGGATGATCTCAGTCATATGTGGAATGTAAACAAACACAGAACAAAAACAGACCTTGGGACACTGACAGAACTGAGGTTACCACAGGGGAAAGGAGGGGTGTGGCACATGGTGGTAGGGCTCAGCAGACACTGAAAAACTTTTGGTGGTGGGCAGGGTGTGCTGGCATATATTTGCCATGTGGTGAACCTACACATACGGGCTGGCTTACGTTATTTTGTGAATTAAAATACCTCATTTAGTAAATAGATTTACATACAGAAAGGGAGAGCCAGAGTGGATCTTGTGGTGCGGGATTGAAGGTACCAGTGTGAACTCAAGTTCCGAGTATCTACTGATGCAGAAGTGTATGTGCATCTGTTTTCCATCCGCCTACAGAGGCGAACAGGACCACTGACCAGTGAGATTCTCGCAGCAGCGAGCAAGGGAGCACAAGTTTTGGTTTCTGAATACAATCTTCATGAAGAGAAATCAGAGCTCCCTGGAGAAGGGCGATTCCAGCCACCCATCCCACCCCCAGGGCACTGTGCTGGGAAGCACCTGTGAGAGTGACAAGGGATGTCAAACGCGAAGCCAGTCTTGAGAAGATACACGATAACAAAACCTGGGACAACTAGAACCTCCAAATAACGATAGCAATGGATTACATACTATTGACTAAAACATGAATTTGAGTCTGCACACATGCAGTCTAAATGGGGGACGTGCCAGAACACAGGAGAACGCTAACTAATACATGCAGAACGATGTCACTTGAAAATGACACTTGGCAACCTTCATAGTGATCATGTGGGCATGGCTCGGAAAACTAAAGGGTAAAATTTTGATAATAGGATTATTTAGTCTCAAATAGCTCCCCATAAAACACGACATGAGGCAAACAGTAAGTGCCCAGTGGAGAAGGCTGGCAGACCCCACCTTCCTTGAACAGTCAAAGCTAACACGCCAGTGATCAGAGGAACACGTAGTGCCATCTCATGGGGTGCAGGGGACATAAAAGTGACATTATTTCTTCCTCAAATGCCTACTTTGAGCCAAGTCATGAGGAAACACCCACCATACACTGCAGGACAGTCTGTAAGACAACTGTCCTGCTATTTTACCAAAAAAAAAAAAAAAAAAAAAAAAAGACACAGGTATATTTATATATATTAAGGTCATAATGCTCAAGGAAGGACAAAGAAAGTGGCTTGAAGGAAGCTAACACAACTAACTGCAGTGTGGCCCTGGACTGGCTCCTCTGGCTGGTGAGGAAAGGCATTACTGGGTGAACACGGAACTTAAATGGACTGGGGGACGGGGGTAAAGGGGAGTTCTTTGTGCTGATCTTGCAACTTTCAAGTTTGGACCAGTACAGACAACAAAACTGCCAACGCTCTTTACAAAAATGCAAACATGGTGTAAGAACTATAGCACCAAGATAGAAAAATACTTTGCAATTAAAGTAGTAAATAGTGAAAATATTTAAACTTTCCATTAGATAAACGCTGTCAAACAAACAGCAATAGGACTACCTGACCAAGGATATATGCACATTACACAAAACCCAAACCATATTATTAAAAAGCTGAAAAAAAAAAAATCACTCATGTTCACAGAATCTTTCAAAAATAACAGTTCTACCAGTTCCAATCAATTTTGAGGTGACTTATTAAATGTTCTTCTAATCTATTAGAGGTGAATTATAGATTGGTTTCCATAATTTATAGCTGACCTTTTTAAGCAGTTGAGGCAGCTGTGGACTGTGTTACAGTGATGGAAACCATCAATAACCAGAGCCAGGATTCACATCAAACATCCTTTGAGCCTTAAAGTGCCGATTCAATAGGCAGTAAACCAGTCCTGCAGACACTCATGTCTCTAATCTTATCAAGCCCATGCTTAAGTGTGGCAGTGTGAAAAGTACCAACGGGTAAGGAAGCCCATCCAGAAACCTGCCAGTGCAAGTGCAGACACATAGTCATCACAGCAAACACAGGACTTACATGAAACACTAGGGAAAAGAATGAGGCAGCCTGGTGGTAGGGTTGAGGACAGCTCCTCCAAGTGTCCTGACGATAATAGTTAGGAAGATGCTCTGCCTTTAAACATCTACAGCTCATCCTGAACCAGGTAAGAAAGGAGGACGACCAAGATCAAGATTGGAAAGTTAAGCTTGAGTTGAGGTATAAATCTGAAGGGTTTGCTACTGGAAGACAAGTTATGATATTTTACCTGCTAACAGATCCATTATTACTGAAATCTCTGTGGTAGTATTTCAGGCTCCAAGGCAGAGACCATGTCCCCATTCATTCTGAAATCCATAGCACCACACATATTTGTCAATTTGTCATTATTTTGGCTTCTGTGGCCCTGCCAGTCTCCTTTCCACAGTAAAAATCTACCTGAAGGACTAGTCCTTCCCAAATGTAACCACATCATGAACGACCCATATGTAGTTCTGCAAACTAAGCCAAACGGGCTTGTTATACCCTTTCCTCTAGGGTCCCACCCATTCTCTTCTTCCAGCTGTGACTAAGATGTTTCCTCCAATGTCCCCAACTCTGATCCCACTGTCCAATGTCCTAGATGTTCATCATTTGGGGGTTGGTTGATTCATCAACTGTGCCAGGTGCTTTTGAGCGTGCTTCGTGCTGACTTTCATGATTTTACTGTAAGAGCAAAATATAGCAAAGAATAATTTCAAAACAGTACCTCAGACACAACATACACGGCTAGGCACACAATGTCCCTTCCTTTTAGTCAAGATGTGGGGGTGACACTATTTCTCTAGAAAGAGTCCATGCTGGCCAGGTGCAAACCAAACTCTCACGAATGGCAAAAAAGGAATAAAAAGCTTTATACAGACAGTTCAACATATGATGAGCTAGTCACAGCTTAGAACATGCAAGGCAAACTTTTTATGCAAAGGACGAGAGGATAATTATTTAGGCTCTGCAGGCCAGGGTTTCTGTTGTAACTCTACTACAGGAAAGATCTGCAGCAAAAACCAAAATAGGCAGGCTAGTGACAATCTGTAAAGACATGAGGACAGTTGTATTTCAATAGTTATTTTTGACACTGAACTCTGAACCAGAATTTTCAAGTCATGAGATACTTTAAAATCATTAAAAAATATGAAGATTTAAGGCTCATGGACAGTGTAACAGGCAGCAAGCCAGATTTGGCTCAGGGGGCTATGATGTGTCAGCTTAGAACAGAGTGGAACAAAGTGGACATGGGATGGCAACTGGAAGGACTTATGTCTCACGACTCGGGAGTCACCAAAATACACTGAGTCAGAAATTACTCCCAGACTACTTTGTAGCAGATTAGGTTGGCTGCTATAAGGCCAGAAGGAAAAATGGGAATTCACTGAAAATCTCTCAAAACCTCCATGAACTTGGGCTGACATTCTATCAAGTATATCACCGCTGTGGTTTGGCTGAGAAAAACAGGAGGCCCAATAAAACCATCTTAGTACCTGGTGTTCTACAGCTACATTCACCAATTCCTGGAAGAAACAGGAGTGGTGATAAAGGCACCGTTAACTTCCAAACTAAAATCCTCTATGGCAAAATCATTTTGAAAAAATGAGAAATGCAATGTTGGATATATTGAAAATATTTTATAATTCTCTAGAATTCTAGCTGTCTAGTACAGGAAAAAAATTGCATGATGAAACAATCTCAGTATTTTTAAACAATATAAAGACACATTTGGCTAGAGGATGGCAATTAAGAATTTAACATATATAAACTTAAGCTTCCTCACATTTTTCATAGAGCAACTAGACAATAAAGATATTTAGATAACAGAACCTCGAATGCAAACTTCCAAAGTCAAATAGCCACTTACATTAAGAGATTTACCAAAACTGTAAATTAAAAGGCAATAGCAAAAGGTCACAAAAAGCCTATTTCTTTCAGTCTTGGCTGATTCTTTAAGCAGATAAACAAAGTACTGTGAATAATGGTCAAAACTTGGCCTGAACTGTCTTCTGGTAATTATTAATCCCACTATTTGTAGTTTCACCGTCCAAGGACAAAGGTAGTCCCATGCCACCAACGTGTGTAGTCACTTTCCAGAGAAAAGAAGAGGCTGCTGCTTTTTTTTTCTTTCCTTTTTTCCAGTTCCGCTATGCTCTGAGCAATTAGGTAGCAGAGATAATGTCATAAGATAAAGGAGAGTATTCCATTATCAAAACAGAAATGCTGCCCCTTTTCCCAACTCATTGCTCTCTTTGAAAGATGAGTGTATTTACAAATCCTCATTTTATTCGCCTGGGACATTTCGCATGATCCATTATATAACATACTGGTAATAGAGTCCAGAGTTCTGTTGAAGATTAAACTACATGATAACAATATGAGGAAAAATCATGGTTTCATTTATTTTCCTAGGAGATAGATCATGAGTTCATGACGTAGAAGCTTAAAAGTCATCACCAAAGTGCTAAGGATTATTCCAAGGGATCACACAGATAAAATCTCTGCAAATTCATCTCCTTAACTCTGTATTAGATGGTATTATTTCTTTAAATAGTCTTGTTTATATTCAGGAAAACAGATTTGAAAATTGAACAAGGTATCTGTCTCTTTTTTTATAATCAAATGACTATGCCAATGAAGAAGATTCTAAAGAAAAAAAAATGAAAAAAATCCAAATAAAAGCCAACACTGTCATTAAGATTTTTCTTTTAATATGTCATGAGATATCTTGATTGTATATTTTCCAAAGTACTTTTCCAGCCGTAACCCCCAACCCTTCCAAAAGATTTCACCAGTTTTCCAACACAATAAAGGATGTTGGATTATAGTTCTGTCACCTTTTTTGGGAAAGCAATATAATCCTAATGACTTTAATAAGTCATATATTCTTACCTAATAAGGAAAAACATTTACAAATACCAGAAACCCAGTTTTGAAACATCTGCATTAATTTTGAACTGAATCAGCATTTTGTGGGTCTAAAAAATGCAGCAGTCTGAACTCACGACTTGCTGAGACATTTCTGCTAAGGGCAGGGAAGAGAGGGAGAGTGAATGCTGCGTTTCTCCATTGGCCCCAAAGTGCTAATTTCACAAAGGGATACAGCATAAGCAAACATGCAATGGTTTTTAAACTTTTACTGCAATGTAACAATGAAGTAAACAGTAATTAGACGGCTACCAATTTTTTCCCCCAAAACAAACCCCCCCCCCCAAAATGTAAACAGGAAATTTCTGCATCTCATATCCTGTTAGAAGGGTCTCTCACATTCAATGATCAAGACATTTTAAAATAGCAGTAATGATTTTCATTTTAAGAACAGATTTCCCATCTCCCTCATCCCAGTATTTAGCATGAAAGAACGGGCTTCCTCACACATTAATTCATACTTATTTGAAGCCGCAATAATCACCATCAAGAGTTTGACATTTCTGTTTACAGTTGCTTCAAATCTTTGCCAATTTCACAAAGCCATCATCCAGTGTTGCTATGAAATAGAGATTGTAGATTCTAGGTAGCAAAGATTCTTTCTGAAACCAATATTAAGTAAAAGAAATATAAAGCAGGGCATTACACTACGTTTCTGGATCTAGTACACTAAAAAGAGTGAAACCTAGGAAAAGTTACCTACTGTTTTTTAGAAGCAATAAAGACCTGCAAAAGCTGATTTTTGGTTGTATCATTTTTTACACACTGCGTGGATCTGCGGCATCTGCTGACTGAGCAGACATGCACTGTATTCATCCCTGCCCTAGATCCTAGATCCCTCCCTCCCCACCCCCAACAACCTACGACCTTACACCAAGTATGTGGATATGAGCCCAAGTCACCCCAGACAACCCAGTGAACAAGTTAGTGTAATGCACTGGTGTGAAGTGTGAGATAAAAAAAGTCCCTTTCAATCTTCATCAAAGTTTTGTTGTAGAAGAAAATTGGCGGCCAAGTTCTCATTCTTCTCACAAGCAAAATATGCTTGGATCACAAGTCCTTCAGGAAATCCTAATGCCTTTAACTGGAAGGGAAAAAAAGAAAACATATTATAGACCCCAACATAGTACTACTGACAGATCATCACTTTGAAAATATGTTATGGAAGACATGAAAAAGTACTTGAGAATTTTATATGAATTCATCATCTTCTGAATATTGATAAACCAATGAATCAACGACAAAAAAAAAATCACTGCCTAATCAAGGGGTTAGATGGAACCTAGGTAGATCCATTCATTTGACAAACACAAAACTTTGTTCCTAGATAACAAATATTCTAATACTCATTGCCATCAGCACTAAAAATTAGTTGCTAATTGTTGTTTTGCTTTCAGTATGTGAAGATTAAAGCTGAGAGGAAGTAGAGAACCTCACCTAATCATTAATACTATCTTTTTTTAAAAAATGATTTTATATACATGTATATATATGCATGTATGTATGTATGTATAGTATGTATACACACACACACATATTTTAGAGGAAAGGTATGGGCAGGAATGAAGGTGAGTAGGCACGTAGGAGGAGATAGGGGGAAAAAGCACTCCCCTTTTACTTAGTTGTTCACATTGGCTGTTGCCCCAGGCCCTGGGTCTTGAATCAGGGACCATGGGATGTATGTGGGACTGCTCTCAGCTCCTAGGGTATACCAGATTGCTAGGCCACTAGAGTGCACCCTAATTTTTGTAGGATTTTAAATGGTGATAGGATCCAATTTTGTTTTCCTAGTCAGTTAAGCCTTTGCCATTCATGTCATTCACCTAATTCACTGGGTACTATATATTTGTCAGTAAAACTCAAATGTTTCTGGTACCTGGTGTTAGAGTATATCGAGAAATGACCATAAAAAACTGGGCAAAAAGTTCCAGTTAGCACGATTAGCTATTTATGCATGAAAGAAGAAAATGAAAAATGATTTACTACCTATGTCTTGTCCAGATTAAAGCTGGGCTAGCTGAAGTAAAAAGTAGACTGCACATGATCCAACTATATGACACACATACTTTAGACTAAAAGACACAAATATGCCGAAAGTGAAAGGATGGGAAAAAAGATATACCATGCAGTTAAAAAAAAAAAAAAAAAAAAAAAAAAAAAAAAAAAAAAAAAAAAAAAAAAAAAAAAAAAAAAAAAAAAAAAAAAAAAAAAAAAAAAGAGCTGGAGTGGCTATAGTAATACCAGAAAAAATAAGGCTTTAAGATAAAAATTGTTATTAACAGGCCTTTTTATGATAAAACATAAGAAAGACTTCATTATAAACATATCTAATGAGTCCCAAAGTTCATCATGAAACAAAAACTGACAACATTAAAGGGAGAAACAGACAATTTAATCCTCACAGTAATGGAAACAACGGTCAAAGACAGACAAGGAATAAAAAGACTTTAACTGTAAGCAAATGACTTAATATTTACAAAACACTTAAAACAAAAAACAGATTATGTATCTTCCATTCTCCAGAAAGATGTATTAGGCCACAAAGTAAGTCCCAAATAAATGTAATTAAAATGACACAGAATATGTTTCACCACAACGGAATGAACCTAGAAATCAGTAACAGAAAGAAATTTGTGACATTCATAAATAAGTGGAAATTAACTGATGAATCAAAGTCACAAGGAAATTAGAAGACTTCTAAGACAAATGAAAACAAATCCACAATGTGCTAGAACTTTAAGGACGCTGCCGTAGCACTAGTTAGAAGGAAGTTTATAGCTATTTGTCATCTCTATTAAGATAACCCTAACTGTGGAGGAAAAGTCAGGTCAATCACCTCTGAAGGGTGCAGGTCACATGGCCCTGGGCTCCAGGGGAGAACAACCAGTGTGAACAACCAAATGGAAATTAAAGTGCTGCTTCCTCCTCTCTCTTCCTGCCTGCTTGCCTTTTATTACCTTAATTTCTTTCTGCACCTTTGCTTTAAAAAGAAAAAAAAGAAACATATTAACTCAATAATCTAAGCTTCTACCTTAAGAGGTGAGAAAAGAGGAAACTAAATTCAAAGCAAGCAGGAGGGAAATAATGAAGAAGATAAAAAAAACTAGAACAGAATCAACAAAACTGAAAGTTATTCTTTAGATCGATACTGACAAACTTTTAGCGAAAATGACTAAACAGAAAATCTGAATATTTATAAACAAGCAGAGACTGAGCACCAAACTTCTCAAAAAGAAAAGCTGAACCAGAAAGCTTCACTGGTGAATTCTGCCAACCATTTAAAGAAAAATTAGCACAAACTCTTCTAAACCTTTTCAAACAGAAGGGAATACTTATTAACTCATTTGATAAGGCCTATATTACCCAGATGCCAAAATCAAAGACATCACAAGAAAACTAGAGACCAGTATTCATTATACATATACATACAGAAGCAGAAATCATCAACAAAACAGCAGCAGACTGAATCTAATAAAAAGGATATGGCCAAGTGAGATTTATTCTAGGAATACAAGTTGATTCAAAAGACAAACGGATAATCAAGCAAATTAACAGAAAAAGGAACAAAACCACACAATCATTTCAATAAGCACACAAAAATAAGATTTAATACTACCCTCTTGTGATAAAAGATTATTATGATGCACTATTCCTTCAATCAGAACATTCAATAAACTAGGAACAGAAGGGACACTTCTCTAATCTAACCAAAGCAAAAGAATTTAAAACCAGCCCACAGCTAACATCATACTGAAGTGAAAGACTGAGTATTATGCCCTAAGATCTGGCATAAGACAATGTCAGATCTTATCATTTCTATTCATACATAGGATGCTCTTGATAGATTACTAGGCAAGAAAAAGAAAGGGCATCTATATTGGAAAAGGAGAAATAAAATAATGTCTACTTGCGAATGATACTGTATATATAGAAAATCCTAAGGAAAATGAACATTATCATCAAAATTAATGAGCTCAGGAGTACTGTGAGATAAAAGATGGACATACAAAAATTAAATTATATTTCTATATAACTAGCAATGAACAATTCAAAAAATTACAAAACAATTTCATTTATAATAATATAAAAACTAATACATAGGAATAAATTTAATGAAAGTGCAAACAACTAGAAAATTTCCCAAACAAATTACAGAAAATTAAATGAATGAAAAGACATCCTAAGATCTTATTTGTGACTTGATGAGATGCACTAATATGGCAAGTCCCCGCATTGGTCTATAGAAAAAGGAACAAAAAAACAAAACAAAACAAGAAAACCCACAAAAGCTAACAAAATCTCAGCTAGGGTCCCCACTGCACCCCAGAAACCAGGCACGGTCATATTAAAATTGATATGGAAATGCCAGGATCCAGAATAGCCAAAACAATCCCGAGAAAGAACAAAAGCAGAGCCGTCACTTCCCAACTTTTAAATTTACTAAAAAGTCACAGTAATCCAGACAGTGAAGTATGGGCACTGAGGATAAACATACAAATCAATGGAATGAAATTGAGAGCTAGAAATTAAAATCTCTCACATTTATAGTCAACTGAATTTCAACAAAGATGTCAAAACAATTGAATGAGGAAGGAGTAGTCCTTTTAGCAAATGTTGTCAGGGCAACCGTATATTTGTGTGTAGAAGAATAAAGTTGAATTCCTACAACTCATACCATAAACAAAAAGCAACTCAAAATGGATGACAGACTTAAATGTCAGCGCTGTCTACTCTTAGCAAAGAAGAATAAATCTTTTCACCTTGAATTAGGCAATGTTCTCTTACTATGACTCCAAAGCACAAGTAACAAAAAAAAAACTTCTCTCACACAGAAATCAAGAATTGATAACTGCAACCTCTGAACAATTGCTATTATAGAGTAACTGAAGTAAATGTCATTCACTTACTTCTGTCATTTCAGGGGGAGGTAGATTTCAGCATGTTACTTATCTTTTCAAGAAATACATGATTATAAACCTTAAACACTTGATATTTTAAACAAGGATAAATTATTGTCCCGATGATTTCCTAAGTATTAAGCTAAAATGCACTTGTTTTTTTTTTTCTTAAACACTTTCTAAGATAAGATGGGCAAGTACTAGTAAGTAGTATCAATGGGGCCCAAAGAAAATGAAAGAGTCATAGTAGGGTAAAACTAATTTACTACAGTGCTATGGCCTCTCCTGCTCTACCTGTTGAGGAGGAAAGAGCATCAGGAGGCAAGGTTTTGATGTTTACCGCAAGTATTTTTTATGTAATCCAAACACATATTCTATTTTACATTCTATAGTAGTGAAGTAAAATATGAAATACCCATTTGAATTGGGTATACACTTAAAGACCATTTTTTCTTTGACTTTTAAAACACCAATGAATATTTTAATATAGTTATACTGATTTCATGCTAGACTAGTATTCACCTAGTATTCTTGTCCTTGGCTTCACAAAGGACAAGAGGGGAGGGCAGAGCTGCAGAGCTGAGAAGGGTCTTCACTGCAATCCCCGTGGCAATGCTATTTGGCTCTGTCAGTAGAACTATCTCCCACGATGGAAATGCTCTTTTTCTGTGTTATCCCATGCAGTAGCCCGATGTGACTACTGAGCATCTGAAATTGTGACTGGTGTGACTATTGAAATGAATTGTTAGTTTTACTTAAACTCACCCTTTCTATAGCTTCTTTTTCCTGAGGCGTTACTTGAATGTAGTTCATATGACCACTTCCAGCTTCTGCGATCCCTCCACTGCCACCTCCACCCCCTCCTCCACCTTGACCACCAGCTTCTTGAACTGGTTCGTTTAACATCTGAATAAAATGCTCCTGGTGTTGGCTAATTTGCTGTGGTGATTTGAAGGATAGAGGAAAAAAAAAATACATTGATAAAGTAGCTCAAGAGAATAAGAATTCTAAATGCAAATAGAGAAATTTATAACTTTGCAACAACCAGTATTTTAGAATGATTTCAGATTAGTCTTGCATATAATTAAAGAAACTCAGTAGTTTAGAATGGGGTGAGCAGTGAAGAATTAAGAGAATTCAAATTCTCTTTCATAGAGCACCCCTCTCCCCGTCAAGACCTGAGACTACAAGGATACATACATACTTACGCTTCCATTAGAGTAGACAGCACAATGCAATACAAAACCCCAATACATCATGACCTGCACCCACAGCCATGTTTTCTAAAAGGCAGAGTTCTACTAGTAACAAGCTTGGTGAAAACAAGATTTTAAAAGTTAAACAGTTCCTTTGCCAAAGAGTTTATCAGATTCTTTAATGTTTCCCAAACTTATTTTTATTTGACCCTCGTAAATTAATGCAACCTCCACATCCCAATTCTTTTCTCAAATTGCAATACTCTAACCCACTTTTGATATGAACACTGATTGAACAGTCACCTGCAATAATTGAGGATTTTCTCGACCTATCTGTTGTAATAATGCTGGAAGCAGAGAAGGATTTTGTTGAATAATTTGTCTCATCTGTTGAAATTGAGGCTGATTCCGTAAAAATTCAAGCGGATGTCCTAAAATAACAAATATTTTAATCAAAAGTAGCAACTGCATATACAAAGACTTGGTTCGATCATAATTTAGACAGCAATCCATTTCAAGTAAAATTATGATTTCTCAGAAATACATACAAATGAAGTACATAATGACAAAATCTTCAAACTGTACCCACTTACAAGTCTTATACTGCAGACATTACTCCTGTTAGCAAAGGCAGACAATGCAGAACTCCAAAAGAACAAAGCTTTGCTAAATATTTCTCTTGGCATTCAATATTATCAAATAATACTGAAAACTTGTGCTGTGCACATTATGAAAATCAAAAGCATTCAAGATTGTCCTTACTGCTCAAATGTTCCTTTTAAACACACACACACCAAATTAAAAACGCAGCAAACTTTCAAAGAGAACAATTTGAGCTTGAATTCAGGTGAGTCAAAAAAATGAAAAGATACTTAAAACTCTGAAGTTTTTAAAAACAAACTGAACCAGAACTGTAAAGCAGACTTTTGATTACCATGAAATTTCAAACATTTGGGATCTATAAAAACCTGAGATAAAGAATTCTCAAAACAACCTAGTACTAGTACACTTACAGCTCCTTCATCCAAGAGCAGGTTACTGTATTAATACGGCCAAATAAGATATCAGAGAACTTAAGACTTTTGAGGGTGGGGGGATGCTTGGTTGGTTATGCCAAAGGAAAATAAAAATTCTATACAAAAGGAATACACTTTTGAGGTTACCAGTGAGTAATGAGAATTCTTTACATGTTTGCTATCATTTCCTATTATTCTAGGAAATCTCTGAAATTGAAATGACTACATAACACAAGTATTTATTCTTCATGTAATACTAATTTTACAGATTAAGAAAATGGGATTGAGAGACAAAGTTACCCAACAAGTGCTACTGAATGGGACAGCATCCCAAACCTGAACCCAAACTGTGGCCGCCCCTTTATACTCCCAAGTTGAATCTCAAGAAATGAAAAGTCTGTCCTCAAGGAAACTATATACAAAATGCTCAGGGATTTTGTTAACCAGAGCTGACGATCATAATTAGAGCTAGGAAATGCATTGAAGAATGGCATATTCAAAATTAAGTTATTTTGTCAATAGAAGAGAAAGAGTAAAGGAAAACACTAATTCCTGGGTCTTTCTGGTTTTGCTCTGTAGTCAAATCTTTGGCGATGAAAGCATGGTGCTGGCTAATAAAGAAACTTTAATGCAAACTGCTGTCACCCCTAGATAAACTTTTAGGGTTTTATACTGGGGGTGAGGGTTGGTTGTATAATAGCCAAGATCCTACTGCTCTTGAAGTTATACATACTCTACGACACTTCTAGGGAAAAAAGGAGAAACGGTCAACAGACCATTCTAAATGGCTTCAGAACGTGTCACTATATGCAAACTGCACAGCCTCTCTTTCTTCGAAGGAGCTCTGTGAACAGACTATAAGCTCTGCCCAAACTGCAGCAATGATGTTCAATATAAGCAAGACATCTTTTATAGCTACTCTGCTGATTTTCTTTTGGGTGCTTCTCTAACATAAAGAGAACTTATTTTAAGAGTTATCCAAGGTGCGCCCTGGTGGAGTAGTTTGGGCGCAGTTCAGATACATCCCAAGGTCCCAGGTTTGCCAGTGAGAGCGACCAAGATGAACAACTAAATAAAATTAAGTGCTTAAAAAAAAAAAAAAAAGTCATCCAAAGTCTTGGGAATGCACCTCACTGTCAAAGCGTTTCAGGTATAATTATTTGACACTAAAAATTCGGTACCATTTTCTTCCCATTCAAAAGATCCCACTTTACCTCCAGAACTTGTGGTTGTAGTCGCTGCCGTCGTAGTTGCTGCAGCTGAAGCCACTGAAGACTGAGGGGCTGCAGTACTAGCTGCTGGTGGGGGGTCCGCCACAGGCTGACTTTCTCTATCGCCAGGGATTCCCTGTAACCCAACAAAGTTTCCCGTCATTCAAAGCTAGTTAAATCTTATACAGAGCATAAGATTTATGAATCTATTTAGTATTCTTGTCTAATTTCTAAACACATCAAACAGATGTCCTCCTTCAATTAAAGAATTAAGACTTCTCTGAAAGCTGGATAGTTTTTAATTCGATTAGAAACAGCCTGTGTGGTGTAGAAGAACCCATATTGCTGTAAAACAAGGCAGCTTACCACGATGATGGAAATATTCTGTATCTGTGCTAGCCAATAAAATATCCATTACCCACATGTAGCTACTGAGAATTTGAAATGTAACTAATGTTACTAAGTAACCAAAATTTTTAACTTGCTTTTAATTTTATTAAATAGCTACTTGCTCTTACGTGTATTTAATGGCTACTTTACTACAGAGCAGCTCTGTGGCACAAAGGGATTTTGTAATTTAAAAATAAGTTATGAAATGATGTTTCTACAACAATACATGTTACGTCTAACACTAAATTTGCATTAAGCAACAATGTTCAACATTTAAAAGGCTAATTATTTAAAAATTTTAGATATCAGTACAAATCTTATTAAAATTGGATGTCTAGTTTTTATGCTATCCATTCTCTAGTTGATTTTTGAACTTCATAAACTTTCATCCATGCTCAGTGACAGGGATTGCATTAGTAAGTCAGCATTAAGACCGGCCAAAGCAAAAAAAGTTTGATACACAGATGGTACCTCTAAAATGACTCCTGGGAAAAAGAAGTCTAATGGAGACATGATGACAATAGCTAAAGTGGAAGAAGTCCTCCCATGATCCAGTTTGGAGATGTGTCATCCAAAAAGTGCCACACACAAAAAATTAAAACCGATTATTCAAAATTTACAAAGTATAAAGAAACAAGCAATTAAATATTTAGGTGATGCTTTAAAAAATTTGCAGCATTTAATCTTTTGAAACTGTTACAAATTTAAACTAGCACCAAATCTTAGGAATACCCTATTTTGGTGTAAGTTTTTTATGATTTCACATATAAGACAATGCATTAAAATCTTTAGGAAATCCTTGTAGACTTTAGGAGGACGATGAAAAAGGAAATACCACCTTTGAGTAAATGGAAAATCATTCCACTTTTCAATAAATCAAAGCCAAATCAGAAAAATACAAAGTGAAGGCCACAAACGACAGAAACAACCGCTTGCTTTCGCAACTGCTTTATGTCTAGGAAGAATAGTAAATGTATCAAAAACACTTTAAACTATCTCTCGAACAACTCCTTAATTTGCTCTGATGTTAAACAGTGGTAGCAATATTAAAAACAATGTTTTTTTGTACTTCAAAATGTCAAATCCATCAGATCAAAATATTATTATTAAACATACATCCAAATTGGGCATAAATTGAAACCATTCTATAAAAGGAAAGATAGCCCTGCCCTGATGACTTAGCAGTTAAATCCACTGCCTCTGATGGGCACAAGGCGCATGGATGCCAAAGACCTGGATTTGTGTTCTGGGGGGAACCAAGAGGAACAACTTAAAAAAAACAAAAACAAAAACCTTTCATCCTCTTCTCTCTTCCTGTCCCTACAGTTCCTTTAACAATAAAAAATTTTTTAAAATGAAAAAAAAGGAAAGGACAAATACTTTTATAGAATTTGGGGCAGGAGGGGAGAAGTAACCATAAACAGATCCATAGTAATCATCTTCCCAACATGATCGCTCAATTCCAAACAGACATATAAATGAACTGTTAGCATTTAAAGACTCTCCTCAAGAAAACAATGGAAAAGAGAATTCACAAGAGAAAATGCTACGCTAAGAAAATGTTTCATCAATCTCCTGTGCAAATCAGTATGGCACCGAAATCCGGAAGACACAGAGCAGTTATTTATTCATGACTGTGACTCTCCTGAAACTACTATCTGAAAAGGAGTTTCCAACAGAAGTACATTGAAAACAAAGGAATGGATTAAACTGTAGACTGTATTCCCTAAAGAGTTAGGATACTGAATTTCTAAGATGGTATTTAGGGCAATTCAGCCTTTTACTTTAGCCAGTGCCCCTGATCATCAGTAAACTAACAGACATTCTCCGTCATAAAATATCAAAGTTTCAGTCCGTATCCACAACAACCTATTCCTCAAAAATCTTTATTAGTAAAAACAGTACCACTTAAAATCCTCCCAACTCTTGATCTATCAACAAGCTAACAATTCAAATGCTAAGAGAACCAAGCAAGCAACATAAATTGAAAGCCTGACACTGCATCAGCTCACAGGCAATAACAGAAAGGAAGAGTGTGAATTAAAAAGTCTAGGATTTGAAACTCTTCTTAACTCCTTGTGAAGATCTAAGAGCTGAGTTGTCCTGATAAACCAAATATCTAACATTTTCAGTGAAGTAAATTTTTATAAGTTGGCAATTATAAAAATTTTCTTAGTATGTCAAATTATATTTAAAATATTTTCTCTAAATAGTATATCTAGGACTATGCTGGCAGCCAAAAGAGCTACTAAATGTTGGATGGTTAGATAAAAACACCCACTTCTCCCTACCTCTGGCACACAGCTGTCATCCTTTGAGGATGATGTAATATAGAAGGTACTACTCCTGGGTAGACAGGCAATTTTACAACTCATTTAGCCTTGCTGCTTTCTAACTAAAATTCCTATCAAAATCTTTTAGATTAGGTTACATTTTATCAAGACAAAAATGTCACAAGCTTAGAAAAACACAAGAATAATTTTTAAAAACTAATAAATGATCTGGCATACATTATTCTCCTATGCGTGGTTACCATTCCTATAAAATCTTTCTTTTTCTTTCAGATTTTTGCTTTAAACAACTACAACGAATAAAGTAAAACACATTTCTCACCATTAAAAGATACTCCACCGCTCTGTCAGGGTTGTTGAAACTGGCTCTCAAGGCTGCGATGACTTGCTCTCGTTCGTAGCCCATGGACATGATCTCAGTTACCATATTCTCATAAGACTGACCTGTCACTGACAAAGGTGTAGGGGTGGGAGGAGGGAAAGAAAAGGAATATTACTAGTATTCTCCACTTACTTATTGAGAGACCTATGTATATAGTGTTCCAAGATGTACATGGCTCAGAATACAAAGACAAGTGACAGTATAAGCTGCAACATATAACCTGGCAGGTAAAATAATGCCTCACCTGAATCCCCAGAACCTGTAAACATGTTAGGTCACAAGGCAAAAACAAGAATTAAGGTTGGTAACAGCTGGTTTTAAGAAAGGGCAATTACATGAATTATCTGTGGGCCCCTAATTAAGTAGAAGAGGAGCAGACAAGAGGGTCAGAGATACACCCTGCTGCCTTTAATGACTGAGGAAACGGTATGGACCCAAGCACTGTGTCAGTCTCTAGAAGGTGCAAAGGATAGGAAGTAAATTCTCTCCTAGAGCCTCCAAAAAAGGAATGCAGCTTTGACTTCCACTCAGTGATTTACTCCCTATATTTCAGTCCAGTGAGCCCCATGTCAGACTTCTAACCTACAGTACTGTAAGATAATATATCTGTTTTGTTTTATACCACTAAGTTTGTGCTAACTTACTGCAGCACAAATAGAAATATCAGCTGCAGAGATAGGCAGATATAAACATAGGTTAGGGAAGGCAACCTGGAAGAAAGATGAACTGAGTTTTTGGAAACAGTAGGAGAGATACACAGCAGTCAGCTCTGACATAACAAGTTCAGTTTTCCTTGGACACCTTTGTCATCAAACCGGTGGACGTGCGGTGGGGACAAGAGTTAGCCAGAAAAGGAAAATCTCACATGCCCCAAACACTAGAACCCAGTAAGACACTTCGAACAGGCTCTCTGCCAGCTGAAGACTTAACTTTTCTTGGAAATGCCAAAGACAGAAAGAAGGCCAGAGTTCTTCCACCTCCCCACCCTCAATACAGTTACTTTACTTAAATCATCTTTTCTTCCACGCATGTCTGGGATACTTGCCCTTTCTCATCTTCAAAGAACCAGCCCCTTTGGCAATCCTCTTCTTTTCATCTCTCCCCTTTTCCTTTTCACTGAATCATTCTGATCAGCAGATAACTGTTTTATTATGTCATACTAAAAACAAAAACATTCTTCCCTTGTAGCCCAATTCCTCTTTCAGGATCTGGTTCATTTGTTTGTTCTCTTCCCCTCAAAGCCATAGCTCTCTGTACATTCTCAGTCTACTTCCTGACATTCCACTCACTCCCCAACCAATACCAACAAATAACTTTGGATATCTAAAGATGCCCCCAGCTCCAAATGCATCCCATCATAATCTGCCTTCTCCATATTTTAACCAAACAAAAAAATTAGAAAAGTAAAGATGAAGTTAAGGCTTAGAGAGTAATCATTTGATCATGTTATCAGTGGCTATTAAGTAACAATGCAGAGATACAGACAGACTATGAGTTCAGAGCCCTTACACCTAATAATTATGATACACATCCTAAAACCATGCTGCCTAATTAAGTTATAGAATTCAAAAAGAAATGCCCACAAGCAGTTTGGTACTTTTTAGATCTTTAACATACAATAGCATTTGACTACAGAAACCAAGGACAAGAAGTAGAACTAACGAGGTTAAAGTCACAAGAATATATGAAAAGAACAATGACCTCACTAGATCTCTTTTAGAAAGTCCACTACAGCTGGGAAGAGATGAGTTAGAAGAGGATGATGCAAGAGTATCAGTGAGATAAGAATACGAACTAAGGCAACAAAGTGCTAGTGGAAACATAATCCAGAAATATTAAGAAGGAAGATCAATAGACTCACTGGGCCAAGTGGCAGAGGATGATATCATTGCTTCAGTGGAGGGTGGATGATGATAATCAAGGAAGGATGGGAGCAAGGAGAAATGATGAAGAAAGAAAATGAGTCAATATAGACCGTAAGACTTTTCCGTGGAGATTGAGGAGGGCTTTTCAGTTGACGGTTTAAAAAGAATTAACTAGAAAAAATGTCTGAGATGAAATAGAGGTACTGATCAAGAGAAGAATGGTATCACAGAAGACAAAGAAGGCTTAATGAAACACGGCATCCACATGATGACTGGGGCAATGAAAGGTGAAAGCACTAAGGGAACCTGAGAAGAAAGTGAGGATGACTGTTCTCGGAAGTGGAAAGTATGATATCACCAACAGAGGTTTAGGTAAAGCAACAGCAGTACATATCACCTAAAGCAGCAGTTTGTGACAGCCAGAGTCTTTGGCTGCTTCAGAGTCAAGTGCCAGCTAATTCCAACTCAGAGGCTGCAGAGTTTACTGATCTCCAGGGAATCTTCTCCAGTCCTTCCCCAATATCTTTGTTTTTCCTAAGAGAAAGGCTTTCATTTTTTGAAACAATGATACCTGTTTTCCTGGTTGGACACTCGCTCAACCATTTGGTAGCAGTTGCTCCAGAAACAGTCCCTCAAAGATGTGAATGTGGGTTTGGTCCATCCAGGTGATCTTAGATTATTTCAACAACTACTTTGTCATAAATGCTATGAGCAACCAGTATGCTATTATCCATAGCAAAAAGGGTAACAAAGAATCAAATCTAATTAAGTCAGAGGACCAACCCCAGATCTTATAAGGGGCTACTTCAGCAGCTAAGATGGAATCCAGAAGCCTGTACTTCACTGAAGCTGCAGTGCCCACTATTCCCATCATCTTCCAGTCACGCCCAGTAATAGAGAATACCAAAGAGTAAGAACAGCGTTGCCAGTCAATGGGCCAGTAATCAGCACACAGTAAGCAGAAAGAGCACCAGAGACATTACAATGGGAAAAGGGGGAAAAACTGATTCTGAAAGAGTAGGTGTGAACCGGAGATGCAAAGACATTATCTAATGACAAAATTTACAGTTTGGATAAGGTGTTTTCACCGCAAGTACAATATAAGCAACAAGACACAGATAGGAATTGATAGAGCTGTAATTTGGAAAAAGGCTGGAGGTGAATAAGGATGAAGTATGAGGCAGATTTAGTAACATTTTACACCTATTTCAAAGAGATTTTGTAATAAACTTATACACAGATCAAACTTTGCTAAGATCTCTTTTAAAACCCATATTTGGAAGGTGGAAAATCATTGCTTTAAGAAAACGAACAAGCTTAATTAACAGTACAATTGAAAAGATTCAATATGTGAAATATTACTTTACGAGATATTTAGTAACATTAATTGAATGGTCATCTAAATCAATCATCTAGCAACTCAACTATAAGCAACATGAAATCAATGTTTCCATGATGGAGAACAATGAAACGACCACCTCTCCCCATCTCTAATACATTACTCACAACGCAGACCCTTACTTACCAAGTGCGCTTGTTGCATCTTCAAAAAGGTTTGACCGAGAAGAATCTCCAGAAGTACTGTAAAAGTTTTTGGAATTTCATATATTAGAAAATATGCAAATTTAGTAACTATCCAATATGTAAAGAGATCCTTTGATTTTAATAAAATATAAACATCCAGCTAGAGTTTTAGTCTTCTAAATTAAACACTTGAGTTTTGGCCATAACACTTATGGTTTTCTAGTCTGAAAATCCATCATTTTAAATATCCCAAGATATAAAATTAACATCTTTACAGACAACTTAATACTTACAGAATACAAAAAAAACCCCAAATTCCTTTAAAGAAAAGTTAGTTTGTAAAAGAAATAGCAAAAACAATACATGATAAACAACACATGTAGAAAACAAATTCTGAAAGAATTTGTTGAAGCTGAAAAGGCTCGGGAGGTATTTACATAGCTGAATTTCAGTTAAGTTATACAGATGAGTTTGAACACTGAAACTGAAAGAAAACATTCTAGTCAGGGAATACAAACAGCATAAGCAAAAAATGGAAAGGTAAGATAATTCCTGGTTGTAACCAAAAGCAAATCAGTTTAAAAGGACTAAGTTGCTACTGGGGAATTGCAGATGAGTCTGGAAAACAAAGGAGACAACATAAAGATTATGAAGGACCATGAGCGCAGGTCAAAGAAAAATAACCTTGAGCTTATTTATAAAAGTGGTAAGGGTAGCAGCAGTTAACAGTTTAGACGAAAACAACACACAACATAAATGTATTACCTCCATCCCAATTTTAAAAACGAAATACAACAGATTTCACTTCTCAGAAAACCTTGCAGCACAGCAAGAGCAAAAAAAAAAAATATCTAAGTCTGAATTCATAAATGACTTTCTGAACCTCAATTTATTTATCAATACAGCGAGGATGAGGTCAACAATAGTACTGTAAACCAAAGTGCTACGGGTAGGATTACTCCTGGAAAAGTGCTAAGGGCCTGGTGTTAAAACACTCAATCTGATTATTATGATTAAAACAATCCTTTCACATAATTTTCGAAGGTATTTTCATTAACTAGATAGTAAAACAACAGGTGTAGAAGACAAAGTTTCAAAAGGAATATATAGGAAAACTCTCCTGCTCAAGATATCTAGCCAGAGACAATTACTGCTACCAGTTTCTATATAAAAAAGATTTGCATACTTTTTTGATTTAAACAATTTTTCTATCACAGCACATTTTTCTAACCTTTAATCCACAGATGTATAGTATTCCACTTAAATTTTCCAAATCAAACTCTTATTAAGGAAATCCTGGGTGTCCAACTTTTAAATTCTTTCTGTAGTCATATTTATCAATTTTTCCTTTTCTGACTTTTTTGGGTTATCTTGTCTAAGAAGAATTTCCCCAAGATTATTTTTGTTTTTCCCATGTTCTCTATTTCATCACCTTGACATTAAAATCTTTATCCATCTAGAGTTTATTTTTATGGTGTAACATAAGGGTGATCCATCAGTTTTCCCTCCAGACGGCTAAGCATTTGTCCCCAAAGTGGTCTGATAATAAGATCTTACCTTTTATTACAAGTTCCTAGATGTGTTTGGGTCTGTTTATAGACTACTGTCTATTTTACCGAGCAATCTAATAAAAGTCATACTAAATTACTGTAATTATTACCATGTATAAGACATTTTAGTATCTGGTAGGACTAGATCCCTTCACTATTTGTTTATTAAACAACCGGTGCTATTTTCACACACTGCTTTACAATTTCTTTTTAAACATCACAGGTAAGATTGAGGTATGATTTAACCATCGTTCTTCAATTGTGATTCTGCTTCACTACTCCCCTCTGCAAAGGAAGCCACTATTCAGTGTGTTTTCCTTCCCTACAATTTTTTCTACACATTAACATATCCATAGAAAAGATACATTGCTATTTTATGTCTTTTGTTTTGTTTATAGTTACTGACTATATTGTTTTACAATCTGCTTTTTTCACTACTCTTTGATATAAGCTCTGGAAAGGTAGTTCCTGACTTGTAAGAATAAATAAATCTATAACCCAGGAAGAAATTAAAAAAAAAAAAAAAAGATTATATTGAACAATTCTGAAAACCTCGTACTAGAAGATTTTTAAGGAGCTTAAAACATTTAAGAAAATAAGATAACATTTACTGATTCAAAGCATATTTAATTAAATTCACAATACTGAAATGATTGGGGAAAACCAGTTTGTTAAATTTCCTAGGTCCCTTACAAACACAGAACTACTGACCTATATACATAGCCTTTTGATATAATAGCTTATCCTGGTCAATTTCCAGTTATACAGAAGAAAAAGCATTAATTTAGGCAGCAGTGTCTCAAAATGTCTAAAGCAAAATGCAGGAGGCAAGCATAGGGAAAATATTTTATTACCCGAGCCTGTGCTTTCTTCTTAGGGAATCAATTCCCTGGAAAAGAGGCCCCAGTGAGCAGCAAACCAAGAGACTCAGACCCCTTACACATAACTGACTGGATCAGACGGAAGAAACCACACATAAAGTAGAGCACTAAAATGGAGGATTATGACCACATTCTACTTCTGATCACCACTGTCTATCTCAGAAACATCGATCCAAGTCAGTATATGCTCAACTGCTGCACAGTTTTCCACTGCCTCTGAAGTCCCAAGTTGCACTAAAGTCCTGAAATCCACACAACTCCAGTGCTAGTGCACAAATCACGTAGTTCATGTTCTCAGTGGTATGACTTGCAGCGAAGAGAACTGAAAGCATTTGTTCTGGTTATTTTAACAATAAGGGAATCTTTGTCATAAATTGTTCAATAATTCTAACCGCCAACTTCCCAATAGAAAAACCCCAGCATTTCCCCCGCTTTGTTCTAAAGATCCACATAGGTAAAAGTGTGTATTTCTATACAAGTTCACAGCGATAGATAAAAATAACACACTTGAAAATCTTACATTCTACAAAAGTGATAAGTGAAACACTAAAAATAGCTGATACTTACTCAGCATTTGCTGTGTCATGTCACATCTTTGACACTTTTTTCATTTAATACTTCTAACAAAACTCTATGAGATAGGTCCTATTGTCACCTACATTTTACAGATAAGGAAAACCCAAAAGTGTTAAATGCTTTTCTAAGGTTAAGAGCTAACAAATGTCAGACCCAAACACAATGTATGCAGCAACTAGAAATAGTTACTATGTGGAAAGATGTTTATGATAAATATGAAAGAATATAGATCAAGTATAAATAATGATTTGGGGGGAATGTGAAGTTACTTATGTTATTTTATAAGCTTCTTTTAAGTAGTTTCTTTAACTGTACTTCCTAATTTTTCCACTAAAATGAATGACTTTGACCTTTCCCTTCTTCCTGAAAATTAAAATGTCAATGCAGAGTACACAAATCTGGATTACGGAAATGGAAACTAGCACAAGCATAACTTTCGATTAGAGCTCAAAGTTTAGAAAACAGTAGAAAATCAGTTTGAACAAAATAATCAAAATAAATACATGCCTGAAGTTCTTGTTATATATGTATTTTGGGAATACAATTGTCTTAGAATCTTACCTGTCAGTTGATGTTGGGCTAGTAGCCACCGGCGTTTCTGCTGGCTTCTCTGCAGGCTTCTCTTGTTTAGATGCACTAGCAGGTGCAGGTTCAGAAGATGCTGTCGTTGATGCTGGAGTGATGGATGCCGGTGTGGGAGTGGGAGCCAAAGCAGGGGTGGGGGCTGGGGCCGGAGCCACAGCTGGTGCTGTGGAGGAGCTAACTGTGGTAGTGGTGACAGGATTTGATTGCTGAGTTGTAACTGGTGCTGGTGTCGTCACTGCTTTGGGCTAAACACATTTAAAAGAGCAAAAAAATTAATTTTTTTTGAAATACATAGTTATTTCATCTTTAATCACACTGTATTGGTATAGGATGCTACAAACATAACAATATAATAATATAAGAATATAAATCTATTACTTGAAAGTAACTTTACAAGATGTAAAAATTATTAACATCAGCAATTTGAGTCACTGCTAGTCTTTTAAAAAATGATGAGTATTATATATATTATCAACCTCAATTAGCTTTAGTCAAGAATTTCAGTCTCTATATCAAGCTAATATGAAAAAGAACTGAAAGCCAACATTAAAAAATATATAGAATGTTTATTCCAATAAAAAATGCACACAATTTATTGAAGTTTTTCAATTACGAATGTTTAAATATTTGTCATTTAAAAGTATTACTAAAATAACTTTCTTGAAATGGACATATAAATAGAAGTATGGTTAATGAACGCATCATATATCCTGCTGCATTTTAGATGATGGAGGAAATCTCAATTACTATTATAAACTGATAGGTTTAAAGACAATGAAGTTAACATTTTGATATGTATATGTAGTTAAATAGAAAAATAAAAGCCAAATAAAATTGTAACTACATGCTCAGCATTTTCCGAGCTGGAAACAGAGCCATAGATTTCTACAGAGCAAAATGCAATTAGATATGTGTAAAAATCAAACTGTATTGAGTTTTAATGCTCTCCTAAAGCCTATCAATGCTCACTATTTAGCTAGTAACTTTCCAAAGGATAAAAGGTAACTTTTAATGGAAAATAGGCTTAAAATCCAATATAACTTGCTACAAGTATAAATCAACAAAATGCAAAAGAAAGGAGCTCACAATGTAGGAGTAGGGGACTTTAAAACTCACTCCCTCCTTTCCTTATTCTAAGCCTTGTATTTAGTTGTATAACTTTCTTAATCACCAATATAATCCTCCACAAATTATTTTTAAAACCTTCAAATCTATATTAAAATGCATTATAAACACATTACACTAATCAATATTGTACCATACTCTGCCCTCAAAGTTTCTGTTGCCACAGCTATTTAATTCTAAAAGGTGCCAAACCAACTTGCTTTCTGAAGTTTTCTTGATTACTTTTTTCTAAAGGAAAGGTACACGTAGGAATGAAGGTGAGTAGGTAGGAGAGAGGAGGAAGAAGCACTTTATTTTTCATTTAGTTGTTAATACTGTTTGTGTCCTGCCCACCCCACCCATCCCCGCCCCCAAACCAGGAATCAAACACAGGGATCTGTGGCCTACGCCTACGCTTCTTCAGCCATGAATGACCTAATTACTACTCTACAAGGGCAGGCCTAGCTGTTTGCATCAGTGCGAATGGAGTCCTCGGGATGTTATGTAGACTGTGTGCAACCAACTCCAGGAGGGCATACCTTACTTTTAATCTTAATTGTTTTATTAACTTTATGGTTGACCCAAGATAATTTGTTTTTTGAAGGAAAGGCACAGGCAGGCAGGAAGAAGCATTTATATAAATATTTTACTTATATAATTTATATTTAGTTGTTCACACAGGTTGTTTCTCTCCAGGCCTGGGACTCGAATCCAGGGTATGTGGACTACATGTCTTTGGAGGTGACTAGCCACCTAATCGCTACTCCACCAGGGTGCACACCAAGGTAAAGTTTTAATAACAATTAAATGCATGATACTATGGATGTGAATAAACTGTATTCAGTTAAACGTATAACAAATGGATTTAGAATCATTTTCTAAAAGACACAATGCATGAAAATACACAGAATAAAGGTGAAACTTACTTTTGTCACCATAACCACCACAAAATTTTTCTCATCAATTTTATATTCTTTTAGAGCTGTTTCATCATTAAGGATTTTGCCTAATAAATTAAAAGGAAAGATGTTATTTATGTCAACAATAACCTTTGTATTACATATAAATAAAGTTAAAACAATCGTCATCAATTCTGTCAATTATTCAATAAATTTCAAGGAGAAACATCAACTGAATAATCCAGATACATAGAAACAGAAATGAAATTAGTTAAAAAGGCATTAAGTATTTGACTAAAAGATCACACATCTATTTGGTATTGATTGTTCAAGAAATATTTGAAAATTGTTACTTGTAATGAAAAGATCTTATTGCTGGATAAAGAAATATTTGCTAGGTCTTGAGAACAAGGGGAGGTCATGAAGACAAAATTCAATACTGCATATGCTCAAGGATCTCCATCGAATCCCCAAAGCTTATAATAATTAATGAGAAGAACAAACTTCCTGCTCCCACAAATGCTGGCTATCTGGCAAAACAGAAATGTTCCAGTGTTATAAAAAGGCAAGGTACTCCTTTTATAAAGTCCTTCAGAAAATGACTTGGTACACACAAAAAATGCAAGATTTAGCAGTGAGTAAAATTCAGCAGAGTATGGACTTTGGTCATAGGAAGGTCAAACGTTAGGTCAGGATTCCTTTTCCTCAAATTTACTTTTCTATTTAAAAAAAGCTATTGAATCAAAAACTATGAACATCAAGACAGAAAGGAGAGCATTTCTATAAATGAATGAGAAAACAGGCCAAGACTAAGAACCAGAAATTCTAGTTTAATGTCTGCCAGCAAAGACCTGCATCTTTAGACAGATTCCTGATTGTAGGGCTAGTGTTTCCTCTACATGATCTCAGTGAAGAAAATACTACAAACTCTGTCTCTAGGAAAATACATGAATTCATCAGTAATCCAAAGACATATCTACAAGATGTTCAGTATTTCTTTTGAAAAACAAAAGGATTCCCTTCACAAAATTTGCACACTAAGTAGTCTATTCTTGTTTTCTGGTCAATAGAAAGGTTACTTGAACTCACACTTCCTTATTCACATTCTTCGCTGCATTTTAAAGAATTGGGTCAAGTGTTTTCACTGACTTCTAAGAGCATTTTATAAAATCTAAATATTACTTTTCTCTTTTTCTGCTATTTAGTTTCTTTTGATCTCATAAGGCTTTCTATAGTCTTCAGTTTTGATATTTAAAAAAATAAACATATATTGAAATTTAATTTAACAAGAATGATTCCAAGTACATTAGTAAACATAATCAATACAATTGGTTTCAATTTAATAGATTAAAAAATGCTCACATTAAAATTATAAAAGGCAGTCATTTGAGGCTTACAAAAGATAAAACTAAAAATTAACATCAATGGATGAAAAAATATATAAAGCATATGTTAAGAGAAGATTGAATATTAATATCATATTCAAATGACTATATATTCATGACTTCTGTGGTCTATGGAGCCCAGAAATAATTACGTTTCTGACAGAATCAATCTGTATAGATGATAATTCATAAGACGACAATTTCTAAAATTGAAAGAATGTCACTATAGAAACAATAAAACAGCACATTAATTTCAATTCATACCTGCATAAATTAATTTTTGACCTGCTACAGGAAATGCATCTTTCCCCTTTTCAGATTCAATCTTCTCTTTCAGTGCTTTTACCTATAGGAAAAAAAATTTTTTTGAAAAAGTCTAAATAGCAAGTGACAATCCAGAACCTGAATGATATAAAATAAAATCTTATACATTTCTATTAATGCTTCCATAAACTTAAATATCATCTTTACAATAGTATACCAAAAGATGTTAGTCCATATTACTAATTCTCTTACTAAAAGGACCAAGAAATAAAATGTCATCTACCATTCAGTACGAAAAACTCAATGTGACTGTTAAAAAGGCAAATGATTCACTTTAAAAGTGGGTAATGTTCCATTCTAATCAGTTGAACGGGCTTTATAAAAAATTCTGAGGATGGACATCAGTATTTTTAAAAAGCTTTACAGATGACCCCAAAGTTCAAAGTAAGACACTGTATATACTTCAACAAGTAGCTTGGCTTCTCCAAACATCAGTCTCATCTGCAAAGTGGAGGGGTTGGAATGGATGACCTTTATAGTCTCTCCAGTTACCAAAATTGTGACAATGGGCTCATTATCAAGTATTCAGAAACTAGTCTATTTCTGAAGGGTCTGATCAAAAAGTGGGGAAGCATAGCAGGAAAAAAGGCAAGGAGACATGAACTAGTTTTATTACTTTAAAGGAACAAGAATCAAGGGAGAAAATTCTATTTCCTTTCAATTTCCCAGAATACTTTTGATAACTGTCTGAGTTGATAGTGGTGAGCTGTATTAAGTGTCTGACAGAAAGGGACAGAATGAGAGTTCCTTTGTACAACTAAAAAGTAATAGTATACACTTTCAAAGTGAAAAAGGAGTAATGTTTACGCAACTTCAAATGTTAACATACACAATTTCACATAATCCTCTAAACCGAGGCAAATGGCAATATCATCTACTCAATATTATAGTTAAGTTTAAGGAAATAGAAATAAAGAGGTTAAAATCACTTGCCCAAATTACGCTGCTAACAAATAGTAGTTGAAACCCCAACTGGTTCTTTTGACAGTATTTTGTAAATACCATACAAATCACCCTTGCTACACCAATCTTCCTGAAATGGGTAGATAGCGCTACCCCTATTCCAATGTTCTTCAAAGTAGAAATCAACTCAGGATACAAATTCCATGTCACTTTGTTATAATGTTGATACGGGGGAGGGGAGACATCCTGGCTGCAATTGAAGGAAACAATGTATTTGAGGACCTTTTTAGTTTAAAAGTCACAGTTTACATGACTCTATCTACCTCATCTAAATGGCTTTTCTATCAGATCAAAAATTTTGTGTTCGTTGTGGTTCAGAATAAAAAAGTGCAAGGACTTCACAACGGTTTTAACAACTCTGATTCACTCTCACTTTAAATAAACATTTATGTTGACAGTTATGACTTCACCAATATAGCCCATTAGCAATTTATGATAATGGCGAGAAATAAAGATATCTAAATTTCTGAGATAAGGTAACCTTTAAGACCTTCTAGTTAAATCTCTATATTGCTACTGGATGTTAAGGCCTAAAACAGTCTAGAGTCTCAAGGTGTGGTCTAGGGATCCCTGAAGGTTCAAAAGACTGCAGGTGGTCTGCAAGGTCTAAAGATATTATCTGCCTTTCTTCACCCTCATTGCCTTACAAGTCCACAGCTGAGTCTTCCAGAAGTTACAAAAGCATGTGACATCAGGAAAGACGGAATACAATGCATTAGAGTTAGCCAAATAGCAAAGAAATGTGTAAAACAAGTGAAACAGTATCAATCTCTGCACTGCTTTTTGATATTTATAAAATAATTTTCACACAAAAGTATATTGTTGTAACTTTTAAAGTTTATTTTTAAATGAACATTAAATAAAGTTGTTTTAATTTCTAATACAGTACTATCTCTAATTACAAGCATAAAGATGTTATTTCACAATCCTCAATAATTTTTAAATGTAAAGGAGTCTTGAAAACAAAAGTCTCTTACATACTATAACGATTTGCCCAACGCCAACGGAGTGGTGGCAGAGCAGTTAGAGGAGTGTGTGGTGAATATTACATGTTCTTTCATATTTTTCTGTTTAGAGAAGGAGACGCTATATAATATTCGCAACCATCACTGCCTGGTGAAAATAACAAGTGAATCGCAGACCATACGTGTCACTGTGTAAATACAGTACTTGGAACAGTACATACATAGTACACTGTAGCACCTAGTAGGTGCTTAATGCTTGCTGAATGTGCAATACAGCACAAAAATATGAGGAAAAAAAAGAAAATGAAAAAGAAATGCCACTTGGTGGCCTGGTGGTTTAGTACACTTGGGTGCAGTCCACACACACCACAAGATCCCAGCTGGGGGCAACAACCAAGATGAACAACTAAATGAACAAAGCTTCTTTTTCCTCTCTTCTGGCCTGCCTACTGGCCTTCATTACTGCCTGCACCTTTACTATAAAAAAAAAAAAAGGAATGTACGAAGCAGAAAGTAAAAGAAGCAGGAATCTCATTCTTTGAGGTATCAGGAAGGGTTAAGGCAACTGAGACAGATTTAATTGAAATATATATATATATACATATAAATACACACAAATTTTTACTAAATTTTTTCAATTCAGTAGAAGCACCCATAGAAAATAATAAGTATTTTTAAAGTTTCTACCACAAAGATCATTTATTTTTTAAGTAAGCCAGTATTTTCTTGTTTCACAAAAGAGCTGGCCTAATTGGCTGCTTGTTGATGATTAGAGAGTTCAAATCCCATATCCTCATTTGACTCCTCCGATTCTTCTTTGGCTGAGGCTGGGCAGCAGGAGTAGCATGGTTCAGCAGCCACCAAAGAAAAGGTATTGACCTTTTCAGCAAGTGGGAAGGTGTACTCAAGTCTCCACAGACAATATGAGGACCCACTTGTACCCACTGATGAAAGAAGGGGACACTGATTTCACAGCTGGGTAAGTGATCTGCAGACATACTCTGGCAACATTATGGACACCGTCCAGAAAGCAATAATGCAGTTTGCTTTGTGTTATCTAACACTTCAGGGTTGTAGGTGCTGCCATGTCAAACACCTGCAGGATGATCAACCCAAAGGAGAAAGGGGAGATGGTCAGCATGTTCAGTATTGTGGCTTCACTGGCTTCCCCTTTGTCTCTAGTCTTAATCAGCTGTACATCACTCAGACTTTCAATGGTGCCCCTGGAAATTTTGGGGGTGATGCCTACAGCCTGGAAACAGAGGTGTTCTTGGGCCCCAGACCAGTGTTTGGAGCTGGCACAGTGACTTCACATGGGGCATGTGCAGCAGCTGGCACTTTATTGGATAACAGCAATCTAATCCCTAATCTCAGAGAGGTCTTCTTTAGCAAACACAAAAGCCAATATTACCCCAAATATGAAGCAACAACTTCCCCAGAGCTGGGTTGCTTTCCAGATGCCCCTGAACAGTCCTGTGCGTCAATCATGTTTCGGCCTATCAGCACCATGGCCTTCCCAGAGTGACATGCAGTAGTCCTGTCTTTCCTAGGTACCACAGCAGCGTCAAGAATTGCCATACATGGTTTAAAGACGATGTCATCCTCATGAAGACATCTGGGTGAGTTACTTATTTTTAAAAGTCTAAGTAAATAATAGACTCCCCCCACATCTTATATATTCAAACAGAGACCCAAAAACAAAAACCATTAACAAAAAAATCCTTTTAAATTAAGAAAGCACAACAAACACACACATACACACAGAACAACAACAAAACAACCCTTGAAGAAATATTTACTTCAAAGAACTCAAAGCTGTGATAAAATATTAAGAACATAACAATGAAAACTCATATACGTCTATATATATCCATACCAATATGGTTTGGCTTAAAAGGTAATCAAAGACAAACACTAGAAGTGTTTATTAAACAAAAGGAAAATTAACTAGGTATGGAATTCAAATAGAACAGGACAAATACCACAAGGAAAAAGGTAAATTTAAATGAAAGACACAAAATTATTCTTGTGCCAAGAGGAAAACATGGATAAGTGACTAAGGCAGATAATTCACAACTGCACAGTCAATAAAAGGAAAAGTTCATCATTAATAACCAAAACCACAAATTTTAGTGTCAGGTATCATTAGTTCAACAGATTCATATTGGAAGAGACTGTTGACCAATTCTTGATGTAAAAGGGTGAAAAAAGCACTCTCAAAAAGAGTTTAGAATGGTAAAATATTTTGAGGGCAATATGCCAAAACGCCTCAACATGTGGAATGCGCGGGTGGATACTGAAGCTAGCAACACCGCTTTGGGCAATGGAACACAAAATAAATTGAATAAGACTTTGGACTAGATTAACTGACCCACTCAAAATTCTAGCACTGTTACTTAGCACAATGATCTTCACTGCCAATCCATTTAAGTCACAGGACACAGGTTGAAATCCTATTATCCAAAAACTGCTCCACTCTATTTCTGCCAGTTTTCTCAATAACCTACACCTGGTCTTGAATCTCATTAAGACTCTGGATCCTAGTGTCTCCATTTTTCTTCATCTTTTTACTGCTTACTCTTTCCAAGTGAGACAATAATGCCACTGTTTCTACAATTTTCTTCCTAGTATCACAGACTTGTCTATCTGCTGTTCCTGCCAAGCCAAATTCCCTATTTGGAGCAATGCAATGGAATTTATCCAATCAGTAATCATCATAAGATGTACTTCCATCATTCTGTGGTGTCATACCCTCCCCTACCTCACTTAGCTAAGAAATCTCACCTTTTAAGTATCTAAGCAACTGCTTAACAAATTAATATGCAGCCTTCTAAATACTAGTGGAGAAAAGGAAAGATACCTTCAATCTTTCTATCTTCCTGATTAGTCCTTTCTTCCTTTCTCTAAGAAGATACTTCAAACCTGCACTCTCCTCTAAATCTGATACCCAGCACTCCCCACCCCACACACACCATTTTCCCCTCCTTTCAAAACATAGAAAGACACCAATTTTCTGCCTCCAACAGTTTATTTAATCCAGATCCACCTAATCTCCTTCCCACCTGTTAAATGAAAGTATTCCTTTTTTCCAAACCTAATTCTTTCCACCTGTTCTCTTGTTCGCCTACCAGTTTCTCCAGTATCTGTGAGTTTCCAAACCCACTGCCAGTGCCTCCCCCGCATTTCTCCCACAGAACAGTTTATCTCCATTCATATTTAAATGGACCAAATTAAGCAGACCCCAATTGTCTCTAATCTTAAAAACAAAACACCACTCCCAACAGTCCCTAGTCTCCTGCTGGCTATACTCTCCCCTTAATCTTAGGCATTTAAAAAAATAAATAAATGAAAGAGATTGTCTTCACTTAGGTAACCCTACAACTATTACTCAAGAGTACAATACAATACTGACAAACAAAAGCATGAACTTTATTCTTATTTTGCTGCTTATTTTCTCTAGTAGTGTCCACTCACAATTCTCATCAGCATCACCGAATTTCAGCAACCTCATCATCAGATACTTCTTCACCCTTCCCTATCTTACAAGATCTCTCAGACTGGATGTCAGTCCTCTCTCCCTTGTACAGTTTTCCTCTGGCTTCCATCATGCCATACTTTCCTGGTTTTCCTCCTTTCTATTAATTCCTTTGTGAAATCCTCTTCCGTGGGCACGTCTTTCAGTGTTGTTACTTTTACAAAGTTATGCCCCAGGATGGTTGCTTTTTCATCTACATAAAACTTCCACAAACCCCTCTCTTCTACTCCTGGTCTTAATAATCAAATGTCCTATGTATCTCCAGCCAGCTCTCTTCTCTCCCGGACACCTTCAACAGATGTCCCCTAAGTATTTCAATTACAATATATTTGCTAAACCATGATTTCTAGACCAGCATGTCCAAATCTTCACTAAGCCAATCAAATCAAGCACGTTAAGAAAGGCTAAGGAAAGATCGCCTTTCTGGACGCTGCAAAGAGGCAGCCACTTCACACGCGGTTTCTCTTGGGAAGGTGAGGGCTAACAATGGATGCACTTATGAACCTCTAACTGCTGAGCCCCACGCAATGCTTCCGATTCAGTAAGTCAGCACAACAGAATGCGCCGAAACTGAGCACGACAGTCCTGGTAAGAAACCAGGATGACCTTATTCAAGACTGATATATGAGCAGCAGAGACTAAACCTTCATGTTACTGCTTATTTCCTTGTAAAGAATGGAAGTTAACCACAGAAGCCACCAGAGACAAAAAGCATGGTGACACTTAAGAAAACAGTCACATTTTTCTAGTCACAATCTTCTCTTTTATAAAATTGGGCATTTTAAAACAAAAACATAATTATTATCTATATCTAATATGGGTATGTAATATTGAACATAACTGATATGGCTTTTATCACCGCTCCCACCAAAGGGAGATAATCGCAAAAGTACCAACACAAAAATTGTCCTTTAACATCCCATTTCATTGTGAGGAGTTTGTCTCTTCCTTCTCCCGTATTCCGCACATCAAATTCAACTAGTGGTGCTGACTTACTATCTCACCATTTCCCACTGTGAAGAATATGTTACATTCCAATGACACCGCGCTAGGTAAGACCACAAACCATTGAAAGCAGCCACAGTCAAATCTTCAGATAATGGCTCTCAGGCAACTTCCTGAGACTCTTGAGTAGGAACCACATCACCCATGAAATCCTGCCTCACTTGGAAACTATGAAATAATAAACATTTACTGTTGTTTCAAGCCAATAAAAGTTTTGAGTTAATTTGTTATACAGCCATAGGTAACTAGTACATAGGTAGTATTAGTCTCACTTTCTGATAGATATGAAAGCACAGAAATGCAAAAGTTAAGGCTCTGGAGGCAGACTGCTCCAATTTCAATCCCTGCAGATGGCTCCTATGGAGTTGGTATTTGTGAACAATGATGCAGGCATTTTTGTAGCAATCTGACAATCTTTAACTCATTAATTCCAATCTAGGAAGCAATGCTAGAGATGCTCACACATACACTTCAAAGATACATGAACGAAGCACGTGCATTACCCTGTATTACCGAGGCATCCATCAACAGTAAAATAGTAAATAGATTATTGCATATGTATTCATTTGAATATTATGCAAAACAAGAATGGGACTATATATGCAATGTGTTCAGTGAATGCATGCACATATAAATTAATAAAATATTTACAATTATTTTAAGGAAAAAATAGTAGTGGCCAAACAATCGCTTTTTAAAAAGTGTAGTTTTGCTAATGAAATATATTTATATATTTAAAAAATGATTAGCAGCATGTATACAATTCATAGTGGCTATACCAGGGGCCTACAGTCTTCGCTTTTTGTTTCGCTTTGTTTAGTATAACAAATTCGGATTATTTTAAAGAGTTTAAAAGAAAATAAAAACAACTCACCGTACCTCTGCAGTGTAACCATTTCTTACTATTACACAATACACTACAATTTTTAGAGATTTCATTAAAAAACAAAAAGTCTGCAGCAGTAGTTCCAATACTACATAGGCTAGCAAGTTATAAAATAAGAGCAACTTAGTTGCAGCAATTAACTATTAGCAAAATGAAAGCTATTCCCAATGCCATATATTTTGCAAAGGGGTGTCATTATGGGCAAAACGTTTCACTTTTTTGGTTCTCTGAGTGGCATCCTTCCATTTGAGAAACTGGCACAACACCAGAATAGTTCATTAATTTCTCCCCCAAAATGGGTTCCTGCTAATTCTTAAAATAGAACCGATTAATTATAAAAATGTCAGCTGTTTACAACACAACAACAAACTCACAAAAGTCCCAAAGAACGAAAGAATGTAGTGTAAGGAGATATGCTTTATAAAAACAATAACTGAGAGTACAATATTAATACTGTGTGAATATACAGTTAATAAGGGCAATCAATCTTCAAACTGGGATTATGAGTCAAAAAGTTGCTATTTTAAATATAATTTGAAAACCAGAATCCATTTTCCCCACAAAACTATGGTATTTAGGATCCTAAACCAACTAATGCGTGTCAATGTAACCTATTCTACTCTAAAGCAAACTTCTACTATAAAATATGAAGTATGACTTCAGTAAGAACAAAAAGACACAGTACTTTGAAGATTAAGTAGAAAAGTACAAATTCCCAAGATATCTGTAACTTTTAATTTCTATATAGGCAGAGAATGGATCTCTCTAATGAGCTACAAAAACCAAAACTTAATTCAACCAAGAAGTGTGAGGGTAAGGGAAAGAATGGAGATAGGGTGACAAACAATTTTTATCTACCTGTTGAAGCATGTAGGACCTGTTCATATATGTCATTCACAGATGGCCTACTTCCTCTGCTGGGACAGGTTTACATAATGTTTAAAGGGTTTATAAAGTTCATTCATTTATAAAATTAGCTCTGAGACACTATATAACGAATTTATTCAAATTTATAAGGAACAGATGGTGTGATGTCATTCATCAGGCTTAAATTGAGTATGTTTTCAAAAGTAGCAAATAATCTCTAAGTTAAATAAAAAACGCAGGACCGCACTCTATTGTTTAAAATTGCTATGTTAAACTTGAATGAGAAGGACCTCTCATTCACATAACCTTTGAAGATAGTAAAAACACCGATCAAAATAACAGAAAAATAAGGATGAGGCATAGGTCACAGCATAGCAAGTGAATGAAACTCAGATTCAAATGTTATGCGATGCTGACCCTTGTAAGGGAGTGATTATAATCACAAATTCTTTTTCAGGTGGGTCAAGGGTGGAAGTAATAACATGAGGGGGAGGGCCAGTGAAAAGTATGGATCAAGTGGATTACAGTTTTCATTGGAGTTGGAATCTGAGGAAAAGTAAAGTGGGATCTTTAAAACAGATTACTTGGGTAAGGAGAAGAACTACAGTCACTGGTTTTAAGTGCTAGTTACTAGTCATGGGACTGAATAATTGAGTAATTGTTAGAAGGAAAGATCACTTAATAAGAAATGAAGGAATAGAAGATCAGGGTTGGGTAAGACATCCTTTCATAGATATAGAAACTATCAAGGTCATTGACTGTGTGATTCCAGGGAAATTACTAATTAGTCTCTTTTTGAAAAAAAACTAATTTCTTTTTTAAAAAAACATACACTAATACAATTGTCTCACAATTCTTGCCTGGTTTCTTTTTTTAAACAATGTCCACCATAGAATTATCATGATCATTCGGACCTGCTTTTAACTCACAGCTAAAGGCAGCTACATCCAGAAAAAGGACAATGCCAAAACTATCAATATAAGTCCAAAGCTGCTATCTACACTCCCTCATCTTCCATTCATCCCTTAATCCACTCAAATTTAGCTTCAATCCACCCCCTAGACTGTTCATCAAGGTCACTAATAATATCCAAGTTGACAAAACCAAAGTCATGTCTGTTTTTATACTTTTTTCTTGGATTCTTCCTACCTCAAAGAATGGTCCTTGACTGGCCTCTTCACTCTTCAATCTTCCCATGTTAGAAGTTTAGTTCTACTATCTAGGAATCTTCTGACCAAGGTTTCTCAATTCCAGCAGCATGCAATGGAAAATTTAGGCATCAAGGTCCAATTTTCTCATCCAGTCCCATGATTGAAAAGTCAACCATGTATCTATGGGTTATATACAGTAACCATATACTATGCTATATGATTACTATACTATTATTTTCATGTCTATTATCTCCAGCCCAAACCTCTCTGGCATATAGCTTCCTAACAAATCTCATGATCTCCACTTGAAAGTACACAGGCATCTGTCTTAAGTCGAGTTCCCACTCAACTTTCAAACTAGTTACTCTTCCAGCCTTCCATATCTCAGGAAGGAACGGAAGAATTTATACAAGTAAAATGTAGGTTTAATCTTTGATTTCTGAATTTCCCCCACTCCAATTCATAAAAAAAATGCTCTCAATTTTACCCTCTCAAACATATTCCAAATTCATCCACTACTCCGTACCGCCATTCATACTTTCCTACATCTAGACTGTTTAATACTGCTAGTCTCTTAACAAGACTCCTTGCTTTCACTTTTGCTCATCTTACAATCCATTCTCTACACAGTAACCTTTTAAAATCGTAAAAGATATCACCTTTCTCCCTTGCTTAAAATTTCCCAATGACTTCCTATTTCACCTTGAAAAACCCCAGTTTATTTCAAAGTCTCAGGCTCTGGCCCCTTGCCTAACTCTAATCTTAGTCCTCCTTCCTTTCACATTATAGGATCATCACTTTTAGTTTTTTATTCCCAAAACACACTCTCTTAAAGATCTTTTCCTAAAGGAAATAATTCTCCCCATTTTCGAGTGCTTATTATTATTCAGATCTTAAATGCCACCTCATTCAGAAAGGTCTGCCATGTCCAGTTCACATAAAAATAATGTACTGGCACCTCAGCTCAGCTTCTATCAATTCTTTACATAGTACTTACCTTTATCAGGTTTTTAAAATTTGCTTTTTGATTGACTGATTCTATTAGAACGTATACACTGTAACAGCAGGACCTGACATTTAGTAAGTACTCAACAAATAGTAAATCAATGAATCACATGCAAGCATTGAGATCACTGAAGAATGTATTCAAATCATTCATAAGATCTTATAAAGCATTTTTATATATTCACTAATGTTTTAGTAATGTAGGACACCTCTATAAGGCAGTCTCCAACATGACTTTTAAAACAAACCACAACAGAAACAATTAATAAACGGCCAATACTGTACAGAGATACTATATATTTTAATAAAAAACAGTATTTTATAGTCTAATCACATTATATTGAAAAACCACAAAGTAAGGTAATTCTTTGCCGATTACTGTATAGCACATTAAATATGCTGTTCATAGAAATTAAAACTAGTGTATCTTTAAATTTCTATTACCAGTAATTTCTAATGCACACACAAAACTTTGATATCACATATAATAATATCTCATGTCAACTTGTGTACTTAAAAGTCTCATCTCAAACTTAATGTTGGATTTTTTTTTTTTGGTATGTGTGTTGTCTTTTGTTTAAGTCAGTGAGTCCAAGCGCCTAACACTGGTAAAAGCTGTCATGACTGAAGTTAATTAAATCTGTATACCAAGAACTCTTCATTATTTTTGGTGAGTAAAATCTGCACTGTAGCACCCTGTATCTCAGGCAGCTAAAACGCAGGCTACAAAAGCCACGGACCTGGGTATGAGACCCAGGGCAGGAAAAACACTTTAAAAGAATCCATGTGAGCATGAGGGAATTGTAAAGAAAATTAGAAAATACCTGAACTTAATAATAAAAATCTGCACAATATTACAATTATCTCAATTTGTTATTTAATTTACCTGTTTTTAATAGGGTTAAAGAATAGCAAAACAAAACAAAACAAAAAGCTAAGGGACCATGAATCTGAACTTAACTGGTTGTATTACCTTTACCTTTAAAAGTCCATCTATCTCACTACCAAACTTCAACATTTAAAATATTCTGAGTAGTTTTATTAGAGAGCTCAGAATCACTACCTTAATTTCTCTAAATTTTTACAATAAATCATCTATTCAAAAATCACATAAGAATATTCACTTAGCAATATCTCCCCATCTCATACATTCCACTTACATTTTGTTTCTAGTTTGAATATTTTATAAGAGGAGATGTATTATTATTGTAATGAAAAGGCTGTTTTGCAAAGATTAAGGCTAAAGGCAGTGCATGGAAATGGTCAAGTAAATGATAAAACAAACTGCTAATGTAGTTTTGCTAGTTAAAAAAGGTGGGGTGATTTCAACATTCAAAACCTAATCAAGTGCAAACACTTTAAAAACAAATCCTCTTACATTTTTTACTTTGTATGTTCCCCACTTTCTAGTCAGAGATCCAACTAGGTCAACAAGGCTCCCAGAAGACCCAGACTAAGTCCAACATGTCCCTGCAGTCCTGTCAAAGCTCACTAAACATTGCTCAACACATGAATCATTCCCCAGATTCCCCTTATGTCTCAGTCCTTTCTTTCATTCGTTTTTGTTACTGTTCATCATCATAAGCTAACAAGTGTTTCTATACTCTCCACCTTAAGTTACTTTACTTAATTTCCTTAGTTCCTTCTAGGTAAAAAAACGAAACAAGGACAAATCTCTGAGCAGCTAAAATAGAGGTCTGAGAGACCAAAATCTGTCTATTTATTATCTATCTCCTTATAAGTCTGAATAAAGTCCTATTTTTTCCTGTTTTCTAGACCTATTTTTCATATCCTTGGTTAGCTAGCTTTCACAACAAATTAGAAACACTCTGAGAGTCTTCCTGTATTTTCATATACTTTGTCATTGTTTCTTCTTACTGCAATCTACTGTCAAGTACTTTATATAAAAAATAAATATTAACTATTTAAAGACCATTAAAAGATGGAATAAAAATAATTCTATCTTGAAAAATACTTTGGAAAATAGTTCTGAAACTTAAGTCATTAAAGTGAAAACGTACAAACTTTAAATGTTTCCTGTATCATGGACTGTTTTTATTTCTTGCTCCTGGAACTAACATTGTTATTCTTTATATAAGTAGCAACAAAATTAATGTAACAATGAGCTTTCCAAAAATATACTTCTAAAAGTAAATTTATAATTCATGTAAGTTGATACATTCCTTTAAAAGTAAACTGGAAAGTTGCAAATATAGTTAAGGATCTATACACATACAATATTGAAGCTAACATATAAAGCACCTAAAGAGCTATTTCAGTGAAGACATGGAGTCACTGCAGAACTTCAATAAACAAAGACACTTACAAAAACTCCTAATTTCAATAATTCTGGAATTAACTCTGAATACTATAAACTGATAAAAGTTCCTGCAGCACCAACATTTATTATCACAAAGAACAAGAATCACAAACATGTTATATAATATTGCCAGAAAATACTAGATAGATGCATTTTAACTTTCATCCTTTAACTTAAGTCATTCTAAGCAATAAAGGAATTTTCAAGAATTTAGTTTTTATTAGTAAGATAATCCACAGTGTTGCCAATTCCTTCTGAGGAAACGGAATTTCTCATATATAATTGATAGTTCCTACACCTTTAAGAATTCATCACACGACATACTCTACGTGAAATTATCGTGAAATCATTTTGCACCACAATTCCAAAACAGTGGGGATTATTTTTTAAGTAACCATGTAGAAAAGCTTACATAAGAAATTAGGTTTTAAAACATAACTATATCCTCAAAGGTATCCATTAATAATTGCTTCCTGTATGACCACCAATTAAAATATCATCTAATTCTCACATCTCTGAAAAGCAGTTACTATTCCCATAGTGCAAAGGATGAAACTAGAGTAATTTACCCAAAATCATAATACATAAATTACAGAGACGCAAATGGAACTCAGGTCTACTTAATTACCACAAAGGCTCCTGACCTCCACAAAATAAATAAATCAACTTAAAAATAGATATAAATGGGGGAGAAAGTTGCTGGTTTAAATTTAGCATTATGACAATCTTAAGGGTGTAGAGAATCACAATTCCAGAACATAAGCAGTAAATTTACACTCACTGCATTTTTAGATTCTTGGCATAAAGTTGTGATTTCAACACAGTGGCTCTTTTTGCAGTTAAAAATACAAAAATGGCACGGGAATTCATCACGTGGACTTTTGAAGTGTTCAAGGGTTTAACTGCTGAAAGAGAGCTGAAGTTTTTAATTTTCTTTCTTCCCGGAAATATTATTAGGGGCTTGGGATTGAAGGGATTCAAACGCCTAAAACGAAAACTTACAGACTTCAAATACAGAGCATGACTGAATCTGGAGGAGAATTTGAGCGTGAATTTGAAGGGCTCTAAAACAAAAATCTTCACTATCAAAGAGGCCTCACCGTGCAATCTGCGTGGGTGTGAGTTGGGTGGCGGGAGGGCCGTGACTAAACGATTCAAGTTAAGTGCAAATAAAAGTTAACAATTGGGGCGGGGGGGGGGAATTGGTGCAACAAAGAATTGATTTCACCATCCCTCACTGCTCTCTCTCTCCGGTAGAAGGAACCTGATACTTTAAGTCTCAATATCTCGGATTACCACCACCCAGACCTTAACGCCTAACCAGGTCCACGGAAGGGTAGCGGCGGACATCTACATCTCCCTCCCCCACCTGTGCGCCCACACCGGCGAGCCCGGCTCCACTGCCCAGGCAGCGCCGACCTCCCCTCCCCCTCCAGCCCCACGACCGAGATCCTAGGCCCAGGCCTCCCGTGCCCCGCCGGCGCGTGCTCCACGCCATCTGCCACCGGGCCTTCGGAGTTGGGCCACTGCTTCTCCTTTCTCCAGCCACAAAGCTCGCAGTGAACTCGGGAGGGTCGAGTCGGCCGTACGCCGACCGGGTCGGGACCCGGCACCCTGCCCGCATCTAGAGCCCGCAGGCCTCACCCAGAGCCCTAGGCCCGCGTCCCGCGCCCGCCGCGCCCTCCTGGCTGCACCTGGGGTCCTCGCAGTTTCGCCGGGACGCCGGGCCCTGCCGGTGGCTGAGGCCGGGCTCCCGCGCGCAGCCCCCAGCCAGGGCCCAGCCGGCCCCTCGCGCTCTCAGCTGCCCGCGTGCTGCCGCCCTCGCCCCGCCCGGGGCCCCGCGCTCCCCGCGCTCCCCGCCGCTCGCACCGTCTCCTCCGGGTCGATGTCGATCTTGAAGGTCTGCTGTTGGAGGGTCTTCAGGGTGACCTGCATGGTGCCGCCGCGAGCTCCGCCGTCCGGCCTGCTCCGGGTGCTGGCCGCTGGGCGGGGTCTGTGGCCTGGCTGGGCCCCGGGGTCGCCCGCGCTCCCCGCGCACTCGGGAGGAAGGCGGTGGGGGTGGGGGCTTGTCACATTCGCCCTGCCGAGCGGCCTCGCCCCCAGCCCCGGTCCCGGGCCGCGCCGCTGCCTCTGGGACTCCGGCCTTCCCCGTGAGTTCCGGCCGCCGTGCTTCCTCACACGCCGGCGCCAGACAGTGAGTCCGCCGGAGGCGCGAGGGGCTCTGCGAGACAACCAGGGAATCCGCTACCTCACCACAGGATGGTGGCCGCCATCATCGTGACTCGCCGAGACGCGCCCCCTCCCCCATCCGAAAACCTGGGGGGGGGTGTGGTTCTGGGTTGACGGAGCGCGCAAGCGTCGGGTGCGGCGAAGCTGTGCGCAGGCGCAGTCTAGAGCTCCGCCCCGAATTGGGGCGGGGCGAAATGCGGCTCTGGAGCGTCGGAGGACTGGATCGGGAGCACGCAGGCGCAGTCTTTAGGTCTTCGTGGGGCTCTCCGGGCTTCGTGGTCGTCTGCAGCCCCCGGGGGTAACTCTGGCTCGCAGACGATCGGCGGGTGTCCAGACTCCGCCTGGCTGCTGGAGTTGTGCAATCCGTATCCCGGGAAGCGCTACGTGGAGCCCCAACTAAGTGGATGCCAAGTCTTGGAGCTGGGGAGCTGGAGGGCGGTCGGTCAGGGCGGGGTTTAAGCGGAAGGACCGTGGTAACCACCGTAAAGGACCGGCGCTTGCTGTGTGGCTGACCCTTTGTGATAGCTACTGGTGCTTTAATCCGACAGCATAGATTCTGGCGCTGGACGATTTAGGTGGCTCCTGGGCCGATTTCGAGGGTCTTAGTTCACTCTTCTGTCCAGTTGGTTCCTCATCTCAGTTTTACTCACTTTTGGACTCAAAGGCAAAGTTCTTCACACTTGATACAGAGCTCCTCTTAACGCACCTCCTCATTGTTCGGCTAGTCTTTGGCGGGCTTGGTGGCCGGTGGGGATCTGTTTGTGATGACGGAGCCTGCCCGCACTTGCTGCTCCGCTTCTGAACCTGACATCCCCAGACAGCTGCTCGCTGTCCTGCCTCCTCCAGAGCTTTGCTCACACGTCACCTTAGAACGTACGCTGGACACCCAGCTTAACATCGCAACTTCTTTGGGCGCGCCCTGGTGGAGCAGCGGTTAGGTCAGTCGCCTGCTAAGGACGCAGGCCACATAACCCTGGTTCGACACCTCAACCAATGTGAACAACGACTGAATGAATATAAAATTAAAAATGCTTCTTTCTCCCCATCTGCCTACTCACCTTCATTCTTACCAGGACCTTTCCTTAAAAAAAAAAAAAGCAACTTTTCTACCTCCACTATCCTGTTAGATAGCTTTATCATCTAATTACCATATAATGTACATATTTAATTATGTCTGTCATCTCTTTCTCCCGTAAGCCCCAGACTGAGGCTACATGAAGGCAAAAGTTTTGTTATGTTAATCAATGTAGCCTCAGCATGGAGAAGCTTGTCAGGCACCTAGGCACACAAATATTTATGGAATGGATAAAAGTGCTTGTGAGTCTTCATCGGTAAGATGGGGATAATAATAACATTCAACTTCAATGATTATTGGAGGGAGGTGTTTTTTATTTTTTATATTTTTTTTGAAGGAACATTGCATTAGAATATATAGTTTTAAGGTGTGTATCATCATGAATCAATATCTGTATATAATACCTGACTTTACCACCAACAGTCCCACTTCTGTTCTTCACCATGTAATTGACCCCTTTTACCTGATTTGCCTACCCTCCCCCTTCCCTTCCCTTCTGGACGGGTAACTGGAGGAAGGTGTTGTATGAGGTATAAAAACTCTATTAGCACAAGAACAAAATAAGCAGTTCAAGTAGTTATTAATAGTATGCCTATTTACATTTTATAGACCGAAGTATGGAGATGGTGAGACATGTAGCTAGAATAATGGCAGATCCAGAATTTGAACCCAAGCAGAATGACTCAGAGACCTGTGCTCCTAGGTGCCCAGCTATTCTGTGTCATGGGTACCCTGTGACACATTTGATTTATAGTGGTCCAACGTCCCCTTCCAGGGAGAGCATCCTCACTGATATAATATCACTTCCTGGTTTTTTATGGATTCTAACAGCTCCTGATTCTTCCATGGAACTTTCCCTTGACCAGCCTCACTCTCCACAGACCTGGTATTTCCCGGTTCACAGCACATACTTCTCTGTTTTGTAATTCCATATTTAACCTTTTGCCTTTTGTCTTCCTGTATATCTACTATTAGTCACCAGTTGATCTCATCTTGTTCCTTGTTTCGAAATACCTCCAGCCTGAACCTCTCACCTGACCAAAAGCTATAGAGTTAGCCAATTGCCTACACAGTATTTTCATTTGAACTCTAATAATCATCTGAGATTTTTTTGTTTTTTAAAGAAAACATGCAGGCAGGAATGAAAGAGAGCAGAGGCAGTCAGGAAGGAAGAGAGGAGGAAGAAGCATTTATTTTATTTTACTTAGTTAGTTATCTTGGTTGTTCCCACTGGCCCTGGGAAGTGAGCCCAGGGCCTTGGGATGTAAGTGGACTGTGGCAGCCGAAAGCGGCTGACCAAACCTCTATTCCACCAGGACCTCTGAAATTTAACAGGGCCAAAGAGAACTAATGATTTCTCCCTGGACCCTTACCCTCAACTCCCCCCTCACCCCCATGAAACCTGCTTTTCTCCCAGTTTTCCCCTCATCTTAGGGCAACACCGTCTTACCCAGGTACTCAGACCAAAAATCTCATCATCACTTCTGATAAATCTCCTTCCGTCTTCCTCTTCACAGCCACCACATCTAATTGTGATCTAAGCCCTGTCAACTTTATTCTCTAAACCATATCCCAAACCAGACTTTTCTCACTATTTCTAGTTCCGCAATTCTAGGCTTATTCATCATTATCCTTCACCTACCTTCCCAAGTGATCTCTCTACTTCTACTCTTTTCCCCCCAGTCACCTCCCTAACAGTCAGATGGCCCTCTTCAGCCATAAATCAAACCATGTCACATCTATTCTTAACACCTGATTACACTTTCAGATGAAATTCAAACTCTTGGCTTGTCCTGGTGGAGCCCCGGTTAGGTCAGTTGCCTCCAAAGGACACAGGCCACATACCCGTTTTGAGTCCTGAGTAACATGTGAAGAACTAAATGAAAATAAAATAAAAAATCCTTCTTCCTTCTCTTTCTTCCTGCCTGTCTATTTGCCTTCGGTCCTATCTGTACCTTTCCTTAAAAAAAAAAAAAAAAATTACAAACTCTACCTGCTCTTGAAGAACTCACATAATCTACCTCCTGCCAATTTCCCTCCTCTCAGCTTTTTTCCCCCTCTGTCCCTCTCATTCACTGTCATTCTTTTATCCCTGCAACTGGCTAAGCTGGTTCTAGCTTCAGGGCTTCTGTACTGGTTACTTTAGCTTGAAACTGTCCTTTCGTATCTCTGAATAGCTAACTCCTTTTCATCACTCAGGTTCCAAGGCAAATTTTGCTTCTTTAGAGAGAACATCTCTAACAATTTGAATAACATCTAATATATGTGTATATATTAACTCTTTCCTCTAGGCAAGGCACCATTCTGGGTACTTTATATGGCTGTATCCAGCGAGTGCCACAAAAATCCATGAGATAAATTACATTACCTTGGTTTAAAACTTTTCATGGATCTACCTGAGATTATTATTTTTTAACTTGTTTTTTGTTACATTACTTCTCTCTCCATGTTTACTTCTTGGAGGGAGAAACTCATGGGCCTTATTTATGACTTTCTCCAGCACCTAGAACAGTGCCTGGAACACAGCAGGTGTTCCATAGTGCATGTGGACTAATCCCAATTCAATTCTAAGCTCCATGAGGCCAGGTATTGTGTCAGTCCTGTTCATAATATCTTCAGATAGTACACTGTGGTTGCTCACTATATTTTGGTTGGAAAAAATGAAATTGTTTCAGTTAAAATTGATAACAGTTGTAAGAAAACATGAAAACATTTCAAAAACTGGAAAGTGCTCGAAAGTTATTAATATTAAAAACTTTCCTAGGACAACTACTATGAAGAAAAGACGAGAGATGCCTCTTCATGTACTACTGTATATTTTTTTTAAATAGCTTTTTTTATGGCAAAATTTTTAAAAAGGCCACAAAACTTGAGTATAAAAAGGGATCAATTGAAAATAAAAATCCTCTCCATCCTAGAAATTACCATGGTTTCGTATTTAGAAATATTTTAAATATATAGAGATATAGATATTTTAGATTATAGATATTTTTTAATATATTCACCCAAATAGTGACTACAGTGGATTAAAAATGTCAATTAATTGAAAGATTGACCCAGTAACATTCTAAAGTACAGTGAGTGTTCAGTTAAAGTGTTGGTTTTCTTTTAATTTCTAGAAAAGCCATATGCTGGACAGAAGCACTCTTGGTCCCCTTGGCACAATTTGGGCAGACTGTGGGCTTCCTTGGGAGATGTGGCTGCCAAGCCCAGAGTCGCACAGGTCAGATGACAGATGTTAAGAACCGTATCATCACCCATACCCCCAAGACGAAGGCCACGGAGTCAGGGCACCTGGGAACAGGACTTTCTAGGATAGGTTCTGAGCTTTTTCAAGAGCTACTAAGAAAAATAAAGTGAATAAAATAAATGGAAGGGAGTCTGATTCCAAACACTTGGTAGTAAGCCAGGGATTTTTGTTTGTAGTTTTGGAAGTTAATCAGATGATTTCAGAGGATGAGCAAGCAAAAATATGGCAGCCGCCAACTTAGAAAATATCAGAGTAAAATTGCCACATTTCAAACCATGCATTCAGTAAATAATTATTGAGACTCTCAACTTACCAGGAATTGTCTGGGGTGCTGGGGTTATAATAGGGAACAAAATAAAGACTCTGCCCTCCTGGAGTTTGTATTCTAGGAATAATAAACAATAAAACAAATTTAGTCCTTTTTTTTTGGCAAAGTTGCTGGCAGGCCGAGAGGAGGAAACATTTTTATTTTATTTCCATTTGATTGTTTACACTGGTTTTTCCCCCTAGACCTGGGACTCCAACCCAGGGGTATGTGGTTTGTGTCCTTCAGAAGCCATTGACTTAACTGCAGTAACACAGAGTACGCCTAGTGCTGGTTTTTGAAAAGCATGTGTTGAGGATCCATGGTCCTCAGAAAAAAAATAGAATTGCTGCAGAGAATTAGCCAGATACCCTTCATTACCCTCCCTGCATGACTTTCTTCCCCCTACCTCCCCCCGCAGGTGACTGGCCAGTGTGGACTCCCTCAGCAGGCTTTCTGGGGAGGCCCAGCAGGACACAGGAGTGAGAAAGAAGTTAGGGAATTTATTCCTCTTGGTGACTGACAGTGCTCTTGATTCATCTTGTTTCTGTTGGGTGGCCCTCCACATAACTTCCGGGTTCTGCCAGCTGCTCCCACTTGCTCCTTCAAACCTAGAGTCTCTCTTTCTTCCTCAGAAGTACTGGACTCTGCAGTTTCTCTACATGCTCCCCTACATCGTTGTAAAGAGTCTCTACTGAATATTCTTGGAATACACCTGTGTTGGTTTCATAGGACTGGGAGGTGTAAAACCACTGAAATGTATTCTCTCACGTTCAGAAGGCTGGCAGTCCAAAATGAAGATACCAGTAGGGCTCAGCTCCCACTGAAACCTGTCGGGGAGAATCCTTCCCTGTCTCTTCCAGCGTCTGGTGGTGTGCTGGCATACCCTGGCCTGCAGCTGCGTCACCTCCTCCTCTAACTGTCTTCATATGTCCTTGTATGTCTGTCCTGTGTCCCCTCTACTTGAATACTTGCCTATACATATTGCTTAAATCGTAAATTTTCTCTTGTTTCTTGTCTGCTAACCACTGTACTACTATTCTCAGTACTTTACTTCTGGTCACCAAATGGTTTCCCGCCCTTTCCCCACTCCAAGTTTAGCTCTGCAGACTCCAACTGGGGTCCAATCCAATTCTGTTCTCACACTTATGGCTCAGAAGATAGCATTAGATACCACAAACTAAGGGCTCAGTCCCACAAGATTTCTCCCACCTGAGTGGTCACAACCCCCTCCTTGGGTTTGATATTAGCTAGAACACTTGACCGAGCTCAGTGGGACATATTTACCAGCTATTGTATAATGCAGGCTGTGATAAAAGATAGATGTGGACAGCCAGATGAAGAACTACGTAGGAGCAGAACTAGAAGGATGCACAGGGCTGCAGGACTTTTCTGTCTGAGGAGTTCAAGTGCCCTACTCTCCTGGCATGTGGATATATTTGCCAACTCAGAAGTTCTCCAGAAGTGCTATACTTTTTGGATTTTTTACATAGGCATGATAAATTGTTAACTCAATCTCCAGCCCCTCTCTCCTCTCTAGAGAATGGGGGTGAGCTTAAAGTTCTAATCTTCTAATCATGACTTAGCTTTCATTCAGGAGCCCACTGAGTCACCTCATTGGTCAGCAAGCTTAGATTTGTGGCTTCCTCAACCTCTAGTCCACCTCCCGCATGGAAAATTTCCCAGCCTTATTAATCTCATTCATTGTTCAGTCACTGTATGGGTTTAGGTCTCCAAGAAGACGCCAACGCTGAAAGAGAGTTAGGAATGCAAGAGACTTTTTGGTGGGTATCAGCTGTGAAAAATAAAAGGGGAAGAGGCTGGCAAGTAAAGACAAGGAAAGCCTTCTGATTCCAGTGCTGATATGCTTGCTGTGAAAGGAAATAGGAAAAGAAGCAGATAGGTAAAGATTATGCAGAGTTCAAATGATGCAGAGGTGATACAGAGCTGAACATTTTGAACAAAATTAATAGATTGGTATCCTTGCCCTCCTCAGCGGCTAGGTGCTTCCCCGGAAGAGCTGTCAGCTGGCTGTAGTTCTCACAGCTGGATTTTTTTCTTATTAAGTCCTTAATAAATTCTATTTTTTATTGTAGTAATCTACACATTAAAATAATTTCATATGTATAGGTTCCCCATTTCTTAGATTTATTTCAGCACACCATGCCCTCTACCACATCACCAAGTGTTCTTCCCCATTGTCCAGTGGGCTCCACCACCATTTGCCCCAACTGACCCCATTCCCTTTTGGTCACCTCAGTTCTGTTGCAAATGTTCTAGGCTTGCTTTTGTTTCATCTGTTCCTTTGTTTTGTTTATTCACATTCAACCTATGAGTGAGGTCATCTGGTATCTACCTTTCTTCTTTTGACTTATATCACTTATATAATCCCCTCTAGTTCCATCCATGTTGATTCAAATGACAGGGTTTCATCTCGTCTAAGGGCTGTGGAGTATTCCGTTGTATATATGTACCACTTCTTCTTTATCCATTCATCTGACATTGGTCACTTAGGTAGTTTCCAGTTCTTAGCTACTGTGAATAGGGCTGCAATAAACATGGGAATGCATGCATCTCTGAGGATGGGTGCTTTTGTATTTTTCCTCAAAGGATATTTTCACCAATGCACTTCCTTGGCTGCCACAGGTCTCTGCTTGGCCATGTAAAGACCCCTTCCAGGAAGCAGCTGTTCAGGGGCCTGCTGAACCTCTCTTCTTAAAAAAGAAACTCAGAAGAGGTAGAATAGTGGGACAAACTACACTCTCCCTACCAACTGTTGGTCTTGGGACACACTGGTACTCATTTTCCTCCTTCACTTGCCATACTAAATTCTCCAGCAATCACCTCTTCTGGTCTTGGCTCATTAACTGTTGGTGTGATCCAAACCTTTATAACAAAGCGAATGAGCCTTTGGTTATTACATTTTTCACAGGCCAGTGTTGCTGCACTTATCTATTCATAGTCACAACTGGGTAAGGGAGTAGCAAAACACATCCAAAGCAATGCCATATGTATTCCATCTTGTCCCTGATATGTAACAGTGTTTCTTGCTCCTCTTCCTAATAAGAATCAGTTGGATCCCAAATAGCCAAAGCAATCATGAGAAAAAAGAGCAAAAGTAGAAGTATCACACTCCCAGACCTTGAACTATACTACAAAGCAATCGTGATCAAAACTGCATGGTACTATAATAAAAACAGAGACACAGATCAGTAGAATAGAACTGAATCACCAGAAATAGACTCACATGTTATATGGTCAGTTAATTTATGACAAAGGAGCCAAAAGCATATGATGGAGAAAGAAGTCTTCTCAACAAATGGTATTGGGAAAACTGAACAGTCACATGGAAAAGAATGAATCTAGACCATTCTCTAACACCATACAAAAAATTCAAAGTGGATTGGAGACTTGGATATAAGACCAGAAACCATAAGATACTTAGAAGAAAAGATTGACAATTTATTCCATGACATCAATCAGTCTTCGAGAGACTCTACCCTCGTGGCAAATAAACAAATGGAATTACATCAAACTTAAAAGCTTCTGCACAGTGAAAGAAACTTTCAGCAAAAATGACATTCTACTGACTATTTGTACATCATAATCTGATAAATTTTTAACTTCCAAAATATATTTAAAAAACTCATAAAACAACCCAATTTAAAAAAAAAATGGGGTGAAGAGTTCAATAGATATTTCTCCATAGGAGGTATGCAGATGGCTAACTGGTACTTGAAAAATACGTTCTTTCTCACTTGTTATTAGGAAAGTGCAAATCAAAACAGTAAGTATTAGCTTACACTTATGAAGATGACTATTATCCAAATGATTGGAAGCAACAAATGGTATCGAGGATGTGGAGAATAGGAAACACTTGTACACTGTTGGTGGAATGTAAATCAGTTCAGTCTTTATAGAAAGCAGTATGGCAACTCCTCAAAATATTGATAATGGAAATCCCATATGATGACATCATCCCACTTCTGTGTATTTACCCAAAAGATACAAAAACACTAATTCACAGAGATATATGCACCCCTATATTTACTGCAACATTATTTACAGTAGCCAAGAATCTGAAGCTACCTAAGTGCCCATTGTCAGATGAATAGATAAAGGAGAGATGGTATATATGTACAAGGAATACTACACAGCCCCCTAAAAGACTACATCCTGTCATTTTTGACAACATGAATGGAACTAGAGGGTTTATGCTAAGTGAAATAAGTCAGGAGAAAGACCAGATGTTCTCACTCATAATATAAAGAAAAATAGAAACGAACCAACAAAATAGAAACCAACCCTTGGATATTGACAATACAATTGAGATCTTCAGCAGGAAAGGTGGGGTGGTATGGGAGCAAAGGTTGGGGGGTGGGTCCTATGGACAGTGGTGGAGGAGTTCTTGTAATTTGGTTGTGGGTGTGATGTGTTGTCATATATTTGATGAATGGTGAACCTGCCCATATGGGCTTTTATTTTGTAAATCAAAGTTACCTCAATAAATAGTAACAAACAAAAAAAAAAGAAAGAAAATATTTGTCACTGCCAAGTTGATGACTGATGAATCTTCTTGCTTATTTTTTCCTTAATATATGCAGTGGTCATATATAGCTTATGGCAGCTATAGCTTGTAGTTCAGGGGACCCATTGTTATGTTCCTTGGCAAAAATGCTCCCCCTCTAAGGACAGGGATTTTTGTTTGTTTAGTTTATTACATCCTTTTGGAAAGTCATTTAGCCATATAGGTGTTTCTTGTAGAACTTCAGCTCTTATACACATATGAATACTCTTAAAACTCCTTTTCTTGGCCTAGCTACCCAAGTATGATTTGAAAATTGATTTCATACTCCCGTCAGCCAGTCACTGGGGCAAAGGCCTGGCATTCACATGTTTATGTTTAAACAGTATTATTTACATAACGCAGCTTTCCTTTTTCTCATAGGGACTGATTTTCCCAATTGTTCTGCAAAGGAGAACAGAAAAATTATTAAATTGTGAAATAGATATTTTTCTAAAGTTCAAAAACATTTATGCAGTTTTAGTTCTCTTTGTTCCCATTCAGTCTTCTTTGTCTCATTCAACAGGTTTTTTTTTTTTTTTCATTTTAAGCCGAAGATGATTTTAATACATGACTTATTTCATGTATACCTATCTTGTCTTTGAGCTAAAAATCATAGCCAGCATTTTGTTGAAATCATGTTTATTTGTTAGCTTATTATAATTCATTCTTCAATATTTCTTGGGAAGTGATATATGACAGACAAGTCTCCTACTCTGCCTGAAAAGGCTAGTAGAAGTAGATACAAAAGATGATCTGCATTTTGAAGAACTATTATACTTTGTATTAACTAAGTACACCAGGACCCAAAGTGTTTGAAGTTTAGATAGCATTGTCCTTCTGATACATCTTTTCTGGCATATACATTATTAAGTGAAATTGGTTCTATAGTTTCTAGTTTCCATTGATATTCCTAGTCTGTTTTATTTCTTCTCGGGTTTTTTCTCTGCCAGTTCCAAATTGTCATAAAATGGATATAGCTGCTATTGTAGTTTAATTAAAAATAAAAAAAGAGAGTATACTGAATACAGTACATTTCTAAGCATAACAAAAACTGTACCTCTTAGCTTCCACCTAACTTTCATGAAAATAAAACAGTGGTATTGTTACCCAAAGCTGAGAAGGGGGCGGGTGTTGGGGTGGTGGGGGCGGTTAGGGGAGCTCCTTTTATACTCTGAGGTAATGATTCACCTCCTTGGCTTCATGTGGTTTCTACTGGCAACTCTTACTAGTTATGTGCAGCTATAGGGTAGGGAGGCTATGCTCGCTGGTCCTTGGTCACGATAACAGGACGTAGCTACGACCTCCATAGTATGGTAACAGAACGTAGCTGCAGTCTCCACAGTACCATGGAAAATTCCTGGCAGACTAACTTTTGCATTGGGATCAGGGTAAGGCTTTCTAGCATACCAACATGTGGCAAATTTATTTATTTATTTATTTTTAAAGGAAAGGCACAGGCAGGAATGAAGGTAAGTAGGCAGACAGGCAGGAAGAGAAAGTAGAAGGAAGCATCTTTATTTTATTTTTATTTCGTTGTTCACACTGGTTGTTTCCTTCTGGACCTGGGATTAGAACCCAGGGGTATGTGACTTGCTCCCTTGGAAGCAACTGACCTAACTCCGACTCCACCAGGGCACACCACTGTGACAAATTTAATATTGGTAATATATACATGACTCATACATGTGGAAAAGAAAAGCCATTATAATCCAATTCAGCAAAAGCGCAAAAGGTTTCTACAGAAAATTCATGGAAAAAGTACAATTAGTCAATAAATAATAATGTGGACCTCTGTTTAAATAGTGCCTCTTATGTGTTTTGTTCCTTTTCTAAATGACTAATATATGTTAATTCTTAGTCCTAACTTTAATTATGAAAATGACCCTGGTCATATGAATTTTTGTGCCTCAGTTTCCCTTCTCTGCACTTGTCTAATTTCTCCAAGAAAGATGAAGTGAGATTGTTGGTTCCTAAGAGAATATGTATTTTAAGTTTCATATAGAGCCTACCAAAATTCTACCCAAATTGCTGTGTCAGTGTACAGCCCTATCGACACTGAGAGTATCAACACTGGCCTGCCCGGAACCCCCACTTTCCACAGCCTGTACTTAATAGACTCTATAATTTTCTTTTTTGCTATTCAGATGAGTAAATCATTATGGCGTCTCAAGAATTCAAATCCTGTTCATCTTGAAAGGTACATTTATTGTCTACATTCTGTGTGAGGATTTCCTTCTACTGCTCAGTACATCATTTTTTCCTTCTCCTCAATTCCCTCAGCATTTTATCCACTCATTGAACAAATATTTTTTGAGCACTTACTATATGTTCTACTCAGTAAATAAAGCAATGAATGAATTAGGCAATGATATCTGTATTTATGATGCGTAAATTCTAAGGGGGAAAGCAGATAAAAAGTTACATTTACAAAATATTGGATAGTGATAAGTGATCAGAGCAATTAAAGTGAATATAGAGGGTAAATGTCAGATCAGACTAGGATTGAAATTGAAAAAAAATAAAGGTAAGGTGTAGGTAGGTAAGAAGAGAGAAGAGGAAGAAGCATTTTATTTATTTTATTTAGTTATTCATCTTGGCTATTCCTCCAGGCTTAGATCTCGAACCTTCGTCCTTGGGATGTATGTGAACTCTTATCTTGTGGCTGTCTCCACTATGCTCCCAGGGCGCACCAAGGATTGGAATTTTAAAAACAGTGTCTAAGGAAAACCCTAGGGAAATACAATCTGTGCCTTTATTATAGTATTTATCACTTTCTCTTTTCTTTAGTCATTGTTTTTCTCTTTTTTTGGTGGTAAAATACATATAGCATAAATTTTACCATTTTAAAATATACAGCTCAGTGGCATGAAGCATTGATATGTCACTGAGTTCTGCAATCGTCACCCCTGCATGCTTCCAGAGCTTGTCATTACGCTAACCTGAAACTCCCTCCCATCAAATATCAACTCCCGTTTACACCTTCCTTCAGCCATTGGGAGCCATGGCTCTACTTTCTGCCTCTACGAATTTGACTACTCTGTCCACAGAGTATAGATGAAACCATAGAATGTTTGTCTTTTGTGTCTGGGTTATGTCATTTAACATAATTTCAGGGTTTGTCTGTTGTGGCATGTATCAGAATTTCCTTTTAAATGCTGAATAATATGCCACTCTATGTATAGACCATATCTGTAAAAATTTATTCATCTGTTTAAGGATATTCGAGTGGTTTCCACCTTCAGACTGTTGTCCATGACAGTGATGTGAACCTGTCTTTTTGAATGTCTGCTAATTCCTTTCTGAACATCTGCTTTCAACCCTTTTGAGGATATAACCCAGAAGTGAACTTGCCAAATCAAATGGTAATTTCTTGTTTAAATTTTTGAGGATCTGCCATATTGTTGTCATAATGGTTACACCATCCTACCAGCACAGAGTTCCAATTTCTCCACTTAACACTTAAATAGGAGCCATCATAATGAAAGTAAGTAGAATCACATTGTGGTTTTGATTTGCATTTCCTTAATGGTAAGTGATGCTGAGCATCTTTTCATGTGCTTATCGGTCATTTGTATATACTTGCAGAAATGTCTGTGCAAGTTCCTTACTTATGTTTTCCAAACCCTTGGGTTTTGTTGTTTCTAGGAATTTTTTTGAGCTCTCTCTGTATTTTGGGTGCTAATCCAAACCAGACATGTGACTTGCAAATATTTTATTCCTTTCTGTGTGTTGCTTTTGTATTCTCTTAATAGTGTCTGTCTTAAACCATTTAAACCAAACTATAATAAAACATCATAAACTGGGTAGCTTATAAACACAAGAAATTTAGTTCTCACATTCTGGAAGCTAAGAAGTTCAAGATCGAGCTGCCAACAGATTCAGTGTCTGTTGAGAACCTGCTTTCTTGTTCGTAGGGGTCAATTTTCTTGCTGTGTCCTCACATGATAGAAGGGATGAAGGATCTTTCTGGAGTCCCTTTTATAAGGGCATAATCTCATTCATGAGGGCTCCACTCTCATGACCTAATTGCCTCCCAAAGGCCCTGCTTCTAATACATCACCTTGGGCATTAGGATCTCAGCATAGGAATTTTGATGGGACACAAACATTCAGATCATAGCACTCCCCTTCATTGTACAAACATTGGGTGTCATAGCCAAGAAATTACTGTCAAATCCAATGTCATAAGGTTTTCCCCTTGTTATCTTAGTTTTAGGTCTTTATGTTGATCTATTTTGAATTAATTTTGTACATGATGTTGGGTAAGGGTCCACTGTCATTCTTTTCATGTGAATACTAGACATTCATTTTATTACATCTGATAATTTTTCATATGGTAAGGCCCTTTGAGGATAGTACTGTGTCTTAAGATCCTTCATATCTACAATAGGATCATACATGTAACAACAGCTCACAGCTTTGACTATCTGGTCAGGTAAATAAGAGAAGCCAGATGTCCCCATATAGCAGAACAACCTAACTGTAACTGCACGAGAGACCAATTGTGAGACCTGAGAAGAACCAGTTAGCTGAATCCAGTCAATATATAGCATCATGAGAGATCATAGTAAGTTGTTTTAAGCCACAAAGTTTTTAGTGGGCTGATACTCAGCTAACATTCTAGAAGCTATAAAGCATTTAGAAATGGACTGAAAGAAAAAAGGCAACCACCACCCAGATGTAGATTTAACTATATGAGTTAAAGGAAGAAAATTCTAAACTCCATTGCTCTGAGGCGCCAGCCCTGACTTGCCTAGTTGGGTGGGACTGTGACTTGAAGTTGGTAGCATTCAGTGCTGGGTGTGCTTGCTAAGTGAGGGCTCCGCTATGCAGCAAGGAGTCTGTGGTAGCAGTGCCCCATCAGGTGGCGAAAATAAACTGAGCCCTGCCATGATAAATTCGGCTCCTCATCTCCACATAACTCCCTACAGGATCCTTCCTGTGCCAAGGACAGAGACCGGAATGTTTAGCATTTTTTGGAGAGGGGATGGCACAGCAAAGCAAAGAATTTGGAGAACTCTATGTATTTTACTTGAAGGAATTTCCAGACTGCCTCAAAGGAGGTGAATAGCTGGAAATACTCACAGAGCAAAAGTCAAGGCTTACTCAACTTGATCTCATCAAGTAAAGAAGGTTGTGAAAACAAACAAAAACAGCCCCAGAGAGATCTTTTAGTGTAATAACAGCTATCACTTACGTGCCATTTACTATGTGCTGAAGGCTCCACTGCAATTCACGTGCGACCTTACAGAAAACCTTACAGAAAACTTTGTGGTTTAAAAAAACAGAAGACACTGGTGGTCTGATCCCAGAGTTTTGGCTATTGACCATTACACCATGTAAATAGAATAGTGGCATTTCGAGTTAGTGGGAAGAGCTTTAGCTAAATTCATTCATGAAAAATGTGAAGAATTAAAATGGGCATGGAGTAGTCTGCCGTCTCTGGAGGATCATATCCACGTACATCCCAGGGACCCGGATTCGGGTGGAATGACCAGTGTAAACAACTAATAAAAATAAAATGGTTCTTTCTCTCCCTGCCTGCCTGCTCGCTTTCATTTCTGCCTGCAGGTTTCCCTTTTTTTTTTTAATAAAAAAAAAAAAAAAATTAAAACGAAGACAATAGCCATGCATTTTATTAAAATATCTAATTAAAAGAACACACTTGCAAATCAATAAGAGAAAGTTAAATAATACAACAGAAAACTGACTAAATCATACAGACAGGCAATAAACTAATTAAAAACACAAGTGCTCAATGTACACACATTTACATAACATTCTACTTCGCTAGTATTCAATTCAAGTGAAAACAGCATGAGACACTTGTTACCACATATGGCACTTCCCAAATAGAGGAATAATTTGAGGGGACAGGACTTTTTACATATTTAAATTTAGTAAGTTGGAAGATGTCAAACAACATTGGATATTGGAACTAAAATAGACAAATGAATCAGTGGCACTATTTGAATGCTCCATTACAGACACTTTCATATTAAAAAAAATTCTGATGTAAATGATAAAGAAAGAGAAAGATTATTCATGTCATATTAGAATGATTAATGAAATAGAAAAAATTTAGATTCATACTTCAACCCATAGGCTAAAATATATTTGGAATGAATGAATGGATTATCTCTGAAAGATGAAATCTTTACACAATTAGCTAGAAGTAGAAGTGAAACTTTTTCTGACTTCAAAATGGGGAAAGCATAAGCAAAACGGAATAAATTGCAAAGGAGTAAGTAAACCGACGTAAGAGGACTAAAATCAATAATGCGTCTATTTGAAAAAATAATAAAGTGAATGATAAACTAGGAAAATGTAATAGCTAGATGCAGAAAAATGACTTGGAGAAATATTCAGAATTTTAGCAATTTAGAATTTAATCCAGGATAGTAGTATAATGGGTGATTTCTTTCATCTGTTCTCATTTTTCTAAAATGTCAATAATGAACATTTATTTAGAATACAAACAGCATAGATTACTTAAAAATAAGTTGAATTAAGTTTAAAATAAGCATATTGCATTTATGTATATCTATTTTTGGGGTCAAATTCTTTAAAGGACCTTGCGCGTTTGTTGTACATCAAATGTACAACACTGAAAGTAAATCCAATGTAAACAATGGATTTGGGGTGATAATGGTGTGTCAGTGTAGGGCCATTTATTGCACTGAATACTCCACTGTGGTACAGAATTTCCGTAGTAAATTGTGCATGTAGGTTGTGCGTGTAGGGATGGGGGTCAGGGGGCATATGGGAAGGTAACTCTGTACTTTATGCTTAATTTTGTTATGAGACTAAAACTCCTCTAAAAAATTAAGTGCTTTTAAAACAAAACAAAAACAGAGCTATAATGAAGATCAGACATAGGATTTGTTTTTTAAATAAAAAAATGGAAATACCCTTTATCTTGGTACATTTGGCAGAAATCATGTTTCTTTCCCTTGTAATCTCAGAAGCATGAGTTTTTCAGCATTGCTACCAGGCCCAGACCCAGTTGCTCACTGCCTGAGGGCCAATACTCAGAAGGAATGTTCCTGAAAGGAAAGTAGGTTTATTATCAAGAAGCACCAGTTGGGGAAGTGGGAGACCTGCCCTGCCTCAGGTCCACTGCTCTGCCTGTCAGGATTACAGAGGTTATACAGACATGTGGAAGGGGCAACGTGCGGGGAGGGGAGATGATTGGGGGAATTCTGCAGGTATTGGCGATGGCAGATATTGTGGTACTGGTTGGGGTGGTCTGCTAGCTCAGCCGATCAATCACTAGTCTACCTGTCTCAGTAGAAAACCATTAGGTCCATTGTCTCTGTGTTTCTCCCATCTAAGTTTATAGCTAGACATATGCTAATTACTTGCCTCATTTTGTCATTAACTGTAGAGTTTTAATAAGCTTGGCCTGTTGCGAGCATAGGCACAGGAAGAATGATTATATAGACTCCTTAGTTTGCTTAGCTGGAGTCTCACTGAAGGACAAACTGAGACTTGACAACTCTTTGGGGCCCAGGAGCCATATGGGGTCTTCAGACCCCATTGCAGCCCTTGCAAGTGTGGGTAGTTCCTCCCTTCCTGAGGTTCCCAACATATTCTGGGGTTACTGGCTTGTCAAGGGGTGATTTTCCTTACTCACTTGTTAAACCACATGAAACCCTATAAGCAAGTTGTTGAGCTGGTTTTTCTGTTTGCTCTAAAGGTCAATCTCATTTTCTGAAAGTTGTCCATTTTTCAAACATGACATCCCAGTCAAAGCCTTGGCACACTGCCATATTTCCAAAACTAGAATAGCTCCCTATTACAGTATTGTAGTTATGCAAATCAACATTTTGCTGTGAAAAATAAGAATGTCTGTTAATGGTTTACAGGAGGAGAGAAAAAATTCGTGCTTCGGTTCTGCTCGCAAAATGTGCAATGTACCAGATTAATTTAGGTGTCAGTCAATCCAAAAGCTTCCTTAGTACGGTAAAGTAGAACAAAAATACCGAGGCCACTCTAATGTGTTGCCTAATAGTAATGGAGAATGTCATTTCCGAAGACAACTAGTTCATAGACCTCTTTACTTAAATATATTTTTCAAAAAAGAGAAACCGATATTTACCAAACAAAATAGAGAGATCTATTATTCCATGACTTAGCATATTTAATCAAAAGTTTGCTAAAATTAATACTATAGATCTTTATTATTTAATAGCCCAATATAAATAACATTCATGGAATAATTAATTTTAAGCATAAACTGATATCACTTTAACCACAAATATTTCATTTATTCAGATTCTAATTTGATTAGTTTTTCTTACTAATAAATTGAAATGTCCATCTTTTAACCTTAGAACGGAGTACATGAATGTATTTCTATATAAACTCTGGAAAGGGCATCCATATGTTCTTTCTCAGACCTAAATCTTATTTCTTGATTTAAGTTATATTTAATACCTTTAATTTCTGTTCTGTTTAAATTCTACTTTCTCATAAGCTTATAAGTTTTTCCCCAGTGGATTTTTATAAACATTGTCAAAAGTACTATGAATGATAGTAGTTCCTGTGGGTGGTAAAACAAACAAACAAAAAAAACCTTAAATATGATTAGCAACTTAACCTGAAATTTTGTTTAATCCTGTGGAATACAACATTCTAGAATATTAGAGTCTTAGGATTTTTATTTAACTTTCAGAACATATGTATTCATTATTACATTTTTACTTGAACACATGCTAAGAAGGCCAAGCATTAACCTATATTTTGACAATGTTTCCCACAAGATTGTATCACACCAATGAGCTCAATTTGTTTTATATTTCTCCTTTTACTGAGGAGAATTATTTCTTTATATGGGATATCATAGGAGCGCTCTAAGATTTCCCATATTTTTTTAAAAAACAACTTTTATTCAGAATTTCACATTTAGATAGATTTGTGAAGTTAAGGTTACACTGTAATGAAACAGTGCTTCATTATTTATTTGGTGAAATTCATATAGTTCTGATAGGCCTCAGCTATTACCCTTACTTTTATTAAAGGCCTGATAGAGATACTTTTCAAATAATTTGCTACTTATTATAAAAAGTTAGCCACAGTTTAAGATTACATTTTTTTCCTATTTGTCAATGTAAGCACTTAAGTCTTGAGTTCACATAAACTTAAGTCATTTTTTTACGCATGTCTTAATTTCTTTACATACAGATATATTTCTCTATTTTCATTAACTTTAATTGGCATTTTAATCCTTTAAAGCATTAATTTTAAGCAATTATAACTTAAACAAAACAAGTTATTTTATCAACATTTTTCTAGATTAGAGGATTCATGAGTGATATGCTTCCTTCTAAGACAATGTCGTAAGGTGGCATAAGATATGTGCTGAAGAACCCAAAAACTTACCTTTTACTACCAGAGTTGATTTAAACTTCAGGAATTAATAATCTTTTAAACTTTTAGTTAATTCTCATTATGTATAACTCAGTAAATTTCTTTACAGTTTCTAATTAATAAACATATTTTTGTGATTTATGAAGTTAATTGCTAGAGATTCCTTATGCAATTTTCCCAACCAGGAGGGTCCAGGATGCTATTTCTGGTGTGAAACTACATTTGGGGATGGGCATTGAATAAAAAGGTTTCATCTTGGTCCTGTTGTTACTTCTTAAAAACTCGTGAAACCAAATCAGTTCTTTTTCTAGTTAGAAACTCAGCAAAACTTCCATTAGTCAAAACACAGTGTAACTTTAACCCATAGATATAAAAGAAACTGCATAAGTGACGTTAAAGAGAAACAAGAGGCTTCAAATGGAGTCAAATTATGCTAAGCTTTTGCCAGGGTTTGATATCCAAATCAAATTGGAATAACTGAAATAAAATTTCTTTGGGAACTTTGGAGTCCCATTTTCCATCCAGGTTAGTTTGTTATTCCCTGAATTTACTCACCTATAAAAGTAGTTTTATGATTCAACAGCAAATGGCCACATTTTAGCAACTTACGTCATATAGACTGAGACAAACACAAAACCACGTTCTCCATTTAAAGCCATAATTTCATGCCAGGCAAAATAATTATGTGTTGGTACCTTGAAACCAACCACTACTTCTTAAAAGGTCAGCTGATAGATGTTTTTTTTCCCAACTTTTTTTTTAATGTATCCAATTAAGCCAAATTTGAATGACAGCTCTCAAATTTTTTTTTTCAATTTATAAATTCAAATCTCCATCAACTTCTCCAAGCCAACAGTACTGTAGGCCAAGGACAGACCTCCAAAAAATTTATTTTTGTTTACATAAGAGAGTCCCATCTTTTGATTTAAGACCATACCTCTGTTTAAACCAAAATGAGTTTACTCTCAAAGATTAGCTTTGTATTTGCACTTGCATTTGGTTCTGTTAAAATATAAATTGTCTGCAGATCCTTTTTAGTGTGGAGAGACATGCCTGGTGATTTTTAAAAGTTTCTCCAGACTAAAATCAGTTATTTATCAATTTCCCCTCTTTTTTGTTTTATTTTGTCTGGTGTTGGGGAAGAGGATTTAAAGTTAATTTTATAAATGTAATATATAAAATTTAGGGTCCTGTTTTCTGGCCATTAGACATTTCCCTCCAGTCTGTGCTGTGGCAAGGTGCTATGATAGCCTAGGGTTTCTGGGTCAAGTTTCCCCTGGTTTTTCAGGGTTCATTCAAGGGTTTCAGCCAGAACTGATCGCTGATCCCCCTTGCACTGGTTTGCTTTTCCTCCTCAGGATGCCTCCCTTACTCTGGAGTAGGTCTCCCAGAAGTCTGCCTGTGCCTCTGCTTCTTTGCCCCTGACCTTTTGCAAAGGTGATAACCAAAAACCGAACCATCAGTGGATGGGTGTACTTTATGAAATTAAGTCTTCATCCAAGTTTTGGCCTGAATTAAATCCCACTGAGCAGTTTTCAAAAGACCCCTTAAATATTGTTTAACTGCCAGAAATTGAAGACTGGAGGTGGTCCTTGAAACACATGGGGCCTCATTTTAAGAAAACATTGAACATCATGAAGTTTTTATTCTAATACCAAAATTTCACCATAGCCTGTTTTGTGAGAGCCACGCAGAGTCAAATGGACTGCAATGGATGCGAAGATGCATAGGTCTGATTCCTCTGGGTCTTTTAACATGGGGAGGAGGTATTCAGGCCTTCTCTGTGGGTAAACACACAGACAGGACAAGGAAAAGGGCTGGCAGAATTGAACTGACAACAGAAAGGAAAAGCCTTCTTCCCAAAGCCAAGGCAGACTTTGAATCAAGTACAGGTTAGAATGCATAGGCCAGGGAGAAGTTACTGGGCTGCACGAAAGCAGACTGGTTCTCAGACATTTAGGAGGGACTTAGCCTCCACCAGAGACCAGGATGAGTATGGATGTGGAACCCTGGACAATCATGGTCATCCTGCAGAGCCACTACTCTGGACCACCCAAATCTGATATTGACTGATTTCTCCTTACTTACCCTGAGTGAGGAGTAGGTCAGGAGTCTTCGCTCCTGACTCCTGGCTACTGGCTTGCCAAAATGTGTTAACATGAGAGCTCCTGAAGAGACTGGAGCCCTATTCCAGGTTCTTGCATCCCACATATAAAATTAGCATGCAAGACACAGAAGAGAGAAATTTAAGTGGGGAATTCTTTGAAACAAACAAGAGAGACAGTACACTGCTCAAGGTGACGACAGGCCAGGTATTTAGAGGACGCCAGCAATCATCTGACTCAAAGTTCACATTTTTGTAAAGGGGATCCCTTTGTTGTCCCTCCCCGTTCCTGCCCCAGGGATGTTCCAGAACATTCCTGGGTGGGGATTTCTAGGAAAGAGGTTTTAATTTCTGGGGATAGGCTTTCCCTTTATTGTACATACTCCTTATCCATAATTTCCTCTGTCATAGTGAGCTTCTTGTATGGCTCCATCAGCAATTTTATGTTAAGCAGATTATAATGGGGCAAAGAAAACGCCCAGGTGACTATAGCAGTCAGTGCACATCCATGCAGCCAGTCGGTTTGAGCCAGCTTGGCAGGTCAGGCTTCTTGGGCTCGAGAATGTATGTGCTGCTCTCCCAGATAAAATTCTGACCATTTTAGGATCTGGTCTGCCAAGGTACTCCTGGCAGCCCCTTTCTCCATTCCACCCCTTCTCTAGGCTCTAGGCTAGCCTCCCTAACATATATATCCAGCACTCCAGTTGGAAAATAGAATATGTGATGCCATCATCCAAGGAAGTTCACTCAGGTCTTTTTCCATCTTTTTTGCCACTCTCTATTCCAATAATCACTGCTGTGATTTCTATCCCCATGATCAGTTTTGCCTGGTTCTTGAACATCATAAAATAGTGTATTGTCAGCTAACTCCATTATTGTTTTAAAAGTTGATACTCATTTCTCCAAGTTTTTTGAAGAGAAACCTCTTTAGACAACTCTTTGCAAACTCTAGCACTTTCAATTTGCATTGATAATGATGGAATACCTTAATCAGCATTTCTTTGCTAGAGATATAAACAGGACCCTGAGGACTTTAGAAATTGTCCTTCTATAGCTACTTAGATTTAAGTCTTCAATAGACGTAGTCAATGAGAAAACTGATGAAAACAAAAGTAGGCAGATAATCCAAATGGAAAAAATTCTTCTGATCCAAAAGAATGATCCAGAAGAATGATACATCCCCAATCTCCTGCAAGATTTTGAAGATCGTTGGACCTGGGTGGAGCAGTGGTTAAGTCAATCACCTCTGAAGGAAGGAGGCCACATAACTCTGGGTTCAAGTCCTGGTTCTGGAGGGAATAACCAGTGTCAATCACTAAATATAAATAAAATAATGTTTCTTCTTCCTCTCTCTTCCTGCCTGCCTGCCTACTCTCCTTCATTCCTGCCTGTACCTTTCCTTTAAAAAAAAAAAAAAAATGAAGATTAATTTATTGAATGCTATTAGTAATACATAGGAAAAAGAAAGAAAATTTGGAGCTGGATGGCATATATTTTGCCTAACCAACTTCAGAATCTTTCATGTGTATGTAAATTCCCCAAACAGATATATATATATACACATATTTCTACTTAAATTGTATTTTTATCCCTGTTAAGTTTGTCTGAAGTTAATTTGATTATATAATCAGATTAGAGCAGCCCAGAGGGGAAGAGGAAAATTTCCCCTTCCCAACACTAGCTTAAAGAGGCCTGTGTTATCAGTCTAATTTCTTGAAGAATTTACCAGCCTCTTTTCTCTTCATGGCAATAACCAGTTATGCTGCTGGGTGCTTCTTGTGCTATCTTCTTTTGGAAGTTTGTGAAATTGTGTCTGTACTTTTGTAAAATATTTTGAAATATAGTCCCTAATTCCCATGAAGACATTTAATCCACCTCAGTCGTGCCCTCCTTTGAAGGTGATGGACCACAGTCCCTAGGTTCTCATCCTTCCTAGTCTGACACATGGCTTTTTCCCTTTGGTTCGACTCAATCAGAGCTCAGTTATTTTTATTCCTTCCTCTACCTTCTAGAATATAAAATTGTTAGGAAAGCAATGAAAAGCTCTGCTTTTGCTGAGTAAAGTATCCAGCATGTTATCCCTACCCTGTGCACCCTGGCAATTCTGTGGCTTTCTTCCATGTGACTCAGCTCTGCATTCATAAAAACATCCCTTCTGCTCCTTTCTCCTTTCATCTTCATCCAAGTGTTGGGGATTCCTCTGAATCTATTGTTATCACAGCCTACAGTGCAGCTCCAACCCCTCCCAGCCAGTCTTTTGTGCACAGCATACTCTTCTGTCACTATGTTCTCACGCATCCAACTCCATCCCGCCAATTCTCAGTGGTATCTCTGAGGTCTTGTTAGTCACTCGATGCTGTAATCTCAAGGTTACTGTGCTGCTCATGTTCTGTGCGTGATATCTGGATATCTGCTGCCTGCATTTTGTTTCTGATGTCCTTCCCAGTTGTTTTCTCGTTGATTGCTGGGCATCTCTTTCACTGTTGAAATTCTTCCCAGGTCCTCCTTAATGTCATCCATGGAAACTCTTTTCGGTTCTATCTGGGACTTTTCTTTTTTTTTCTTCCTTCCCATCTGTTTTCCATTTACAGCCCTTTTGGCCAGATGAGTTGGTCTCTGACTAAGCACATTCTTTTCAGACTTTGAAAATGCTTTCCATTCTTAGTCACATCTCTATCATTCCTACATTTGAGGCTATAGGCCTGAAATAAAAATTCATATCAAGCACATACCTGGTCATTCTTTTTTTTTTTTTTTTCATATCATTCTTGTTCTCCACAAGTGTGCCCCAGTCTTTTATTTTAGGTCCAAATTTCACAGCAGCTTGAGATGATTCCATACTCTATTTTGAGGGGTTATTTCCTTGAAACTTGGCATTTGATAGCTTGGAGCAGCTCAGCAGACTCCACCATATGTTGAATTCATACTCTATGAGATAACACCCTTTCTTGCACGACTGGATTGTGTCAGGTCACAGGCATCACCGTGTCCCTCACAAGGGAGTCCCAAAGCCCTAGTGCATGACTGTTCCTCTGAAGACACACCTTTGTGCATGTCTTCCTTCTCTCTGGGATGGAAGGGTGATGTAGTATGGTGGGCAGGAGGCTCCTCCTGCAACTATCAACTGAGCAGCTCAAGAGGACAAATAACCAAGTGAACTCTCCAAGCTTTGACTTCCTCATCCTTCACATGAGGAGAGCATATGACCTTCCAGGGTTATGATGATGATTAATCAGTTATTTTTTTATGAAGGCCACTTTATACATGAAGAGTCATACACACATGGGTTTTAAGAATAATCACTGGATTATTTTATTTTCCTCTAACCTGGTGAGCACACGCTAGGAGATTGCCCCGCATTTGCCTCCAACCCCGCATGAACACTTCTTGATGCCTCCCAGAAGTCAGATGGCCTGTAAGGGAAAATGAAGGCATGTGCTGGATGGTGGGTTTCTCGAGCAGGAAGCAGCTGAATTGGGGAGTATGTTCTTGCCCCTGGAAATTAAAGTGGACACCTTGCTCGTCCGTGCACTGCCCGTCACCTATGTCACCTGTGTCGTACCCCGCTCTGAGCATTTAACAGCATGCGCAGGCGTTTCGAGGCATCCGGGAGGTCAGCCTTGCCGTGTGCGAGCATCTGCCTATTTTCTAGAACCTCAGGCAGCGCGGACTCTAGCTCAGGCAGGATGCGCCATAACTTTAACTGGGAGCCTGTCTCAGTACTCCTCGTTCCACCCTGACCAAGACGGGGTGGCGTGGGCCTCGAGCTGCTCTCGCAGCACCAACCGTGGTGATACAGCTGCAGTCTTCCGTACTGACACTTCGCCAGGATCGCTGGAGACGTCGGTATTTTTCAGCCATCTTAAAAATTATTGCTCTCCTAAGGACATTTTTTTAGCCATGTTTTCGTTAAGATCCCCTCTGTGAAAACGGAAGACCGCAGATCTACAGCATGTTTGTTTAGAAACTATATGCATGTAAGTATAGTCTGTGCTTTTGCTTTATTATAAAAGGAATGAGACTTGTAAATTCTCTCCCCCAAGGAGTCTTTGAAAATACATCAAAAATGTTATTTTTTCTTCTCTCAATCATTCCCCACGTAATTTCTAAACGGGTTGCTCAATCCCTGAACCTATTACACAATCGTTCACCCAGAGGAAAGGGATCCTGATTTGCAGGGAGCAGCAAACAGGCCACTCCAGGAAAGGCTGCGAGGCCCACACAGAGCCCAGCCCCCAGCTCACACCTAGACTCCAGCCTGATGAAGTCCTGTGGTCTTTCGCCATACACACTACTTTCTTTGTGACCTCCTATCCCAGGACCTTGAGTGAGATGCTGGCCATTCCTCACGAGAAACCTGAGGCGGACACTAAAAAGACAGGCACAGTGTTCCTACTGCCTGCTGCCAGGTTTCTTGAGGGCTCAGCCGTTAGGGTAAGATTTTGGGAATTTGTCTAACAGACTGCAGTGTCTGAGGTTTCAAATGCTGCCTTAATTTTCTATGTTGTCCAAGAGCTAGAAAGTGTGGAAATTAAGGTAGTGTGGAAGGGTGAATGA
>RJWH01005417.1:0-77084 GCA_004363575.1 Solenodon paradoxus
AAAAAAAAAAAAACCACCCCAAACCCAACAGAACACTTTGCGTTGCGTTTAGACTATTTATTACCGGGATTACAGGCCTGGCCGCGGTAACAGACTTTTACATGGAATTGTTTAATTATTTGTACTTTTCATGCCAGAAAATAAAAGTTCAGAATCTTACAGCCTCAGGTGTGTCTGGGAGCGCGGCCGTCGCCCTGGCTGGGTGGCTGCCGACTGGACTCTGGTTGTCACCCGAGGTCTCTTGGCCTCCCCACCGCACACTCGACTCTGGTGGCGTCGGGGACACCTGGCACAGGCGAAAAACCGGGTAGCAGCGGACCAGTCCAATGTCCCTTGATTTTGCTGTTGGTGGGCACTTCAGGTGTGGGTCCTCTCGCAGATGTTAGTGTCCCCCCGGTGAGACTCCCCTCAGGTGTGAATGCCCCCAGGTGTGAATCCCCTCAGGTGTGAACGGGGCTTAGATGAGGCCACCCTGGCAGAGCTGGCCTTGTGGAGGGTCTCAAAGGATCCGCAGACGAGTGCTTCCCCTGCAGGCCCCAGCCCTTTCCACACCCAAGCAAACCAAGGCAGACACGGATGGGGGTGGCAGAGACACGTTTATTGTTTTGAGGTCACAGGTCGAGTCACGTGTCCCCACCACCAGGAGGGAGGCAGATGCCCTGGGTAAGGGGCAAGTGGGGCCCAGGGAGGGCGAGCTCCTTGGCTTCCATCTGTGGAGGCTGCGGGGTCTGGGTCTGTGGCTCTGCCTGGTGGCTTTTGCCTGGCCTGGATCCCAAGAGCAGGGCCTGGGACCTCTGTGGTTCCTGCCGCCCTGCCTGGAAGCTCTGGGCTGGAGAGACCACACAAGAAGGCGGCAGGCTGAGGGGACGGAGGTGCCAGCCAAGGTCTCTTCCAGAGCCCCCACCTCACTACCCATGTTCATGGCGGCCAGGCTAGAGCTCGTCGTGGTCGGCGTCGGCAGGCAGCTCGGGCGGTGGTTCCGGACAGGCGGCCGGCGTCATCAGCTCCATAAGGTACTCGCAGCGGCTGGGCTCTGTCGTGCTGGTCACCACCGTCTCCTTGCCGCACAGCAGGCGCACCTGGGAGGTGCCGGGGAGGGGGCGCTCAGGCAGGTTCTGGCAGAGGGGTGTCCCCTTGCCCGCCACCCGGGCACTCACGGTGGTGGAGCGGTTGGGGCCCTGCCAGCAGCCCATGCCCTGCTCGTACTTCATGGCGCTGAACTTGTCGTGCTCGGGGCCAGCCCAGGAGCCCCAGGTGCTGCAGAGAGTGGGGAGCCGAGGGTCAGTTGGCTGGGGGGCTGGGGACAGAGGGAAGGGGAGCCCCCCGCTTGAGCCCACTCACCCAAGGTTGGTGGGGGAGCCACCGAGCTTGGGCTTCTGAGAGACCAGCTTGAAGGGACAGAGCCGGTAGACGTACCTGTCACGAGACAGGGCAGGTGTCAAGGGGAACATAGCCCGGCTCTGGGGGGCACTACACATGGGCTCACAGGCCTCCCACCTCACAGGCTCGTAGTGCCCGCCCACCCACCCGCCCGGACGCACTCGTTGGTGGTGAGCTCGTAGCACTGGCTGTACAGGTAGGCAAACTCCCCGTTGGGGCCGAAGTCAAAGGAGATCTCCTGCTCCAGGTTCCTGGGGGGAGGCAGCCATGAGGGGGGCCAGCGAGGCCATCACAGGCCCGCACAGGAGGCCGCGAGGGGCCTGGGCTCTGGCTGCCCCGCCTGGGGACCCCCCCACAGGGGCCACAGCCACCTCGCCTGCCCGCATGGGAGCAGTTGCCAGAGCGACTCCCCATCACCACCCCCTGGGAGAGGCATGCGCAGGAGCTGGCTGTGGGGCAGCGGGAGGCATGCGGCCCCACACCGGTACCTGATGGACTCCTCCATGTCCTTCAAGGACCGCTCGGCCTCCTCAAACTTGCTGCGGGCCTCCTGGGCAGCTGGGGGCGTGGGGCAGCGATCAGAGGGGCCCAAGCCCCATCCAGGCAGGGAGGAGGGGGACCTTAGACAAGCCTGCTCCTCCCACCCCTGGCCCCATCTGGACACGGGAAAGCCTGGAGGGCCGCGCCAGTCACAGGGCAGACCCCGGCCAGCTGCTCAGGCTCCCGAGGGAACCGGGCAGGACTCTGGGGCCTCCTGGCCCCGCCCACGGGGGGAGGTGACACAAACAAGCTGCTGCTCGAGGAGCCAGAAGGGCCCCTGGGGCTGGCGCGGGCTCCCCCAGGCCCCGGAGTTCCCCTCCGGGACCTGACAGGACCCAGCCAGCTTTGGGGGTCAGGTCCTCACCGTCGATGAAGGCCTGCGTCTGCTCATCATAGGGGGGCATTTTGTCCTCCTCAGTGGCGCTATCCGGCTGGGGTGGCACCAGTGGAGGCGGGGCCTCCTAGAGACAGGGGCATGTCAGCCAGTCACCCCCCCAGTCCATCCCTCTTCTCCCCTCGAACACACACCTGGGGCTGCTCCCTCTGCACCTGGGACTCTTCCTCCTCTTCCTCCTCCTCCTCTTCGGTCTCCTCCTCCTCCTCTTCCTCCTCCTCCGGGGCCGGTGGGGGCACCGGGGGCTGCTGCTCCTCCCTGGACTCTGTGACGTCTGACACAGAGGGCGCGGGCACATCGGTGGGCAGCACCTGGGGGGCGTGTTGGCAGGGTGGCTGTGCGTTGGACTCCCCCGGGCTCCGGTCCACCTTCAGGGCCTGACTCACACCATCACCCTCTGCCTCTGCCCCTTCCACAGGGCCCAGAGGGTGGAGGGCCAGGCCGCTGAGGGCACGCTGGGCGGGAGCGGGGAGCTGGCCAGCTGGCTAGGTGGCCTGGAGCCAGAACTGGAGGCAGCTCCTTTGTGAGGCGGCGGGGCTGGGGGGCAGGACCACGTCGCCTCCCCATCCCCACTGACCTCAGAGCGGTACTTGTCCCTGATGGCGGCCCAGACACGGTCTGAGAAGGCAGCAGCGTCTATCTGCGTGTCCCCGCCAAGGAGGGCCTGTGTGGGCAGCATCGGGGTGGCGTCAGGATAGGGCCTGTGCAGGCCCCGTGCGTCCAGACGCAGCCAAGGGCGGCCTCGGGCGGCGGTGCCAGGCACGGGTGCGCCTGGGTCCTCACAGCGCACGGCCCGCCGAGGGGAGTGTGGAGCCAGAAGAGGGCAGCACAGGCCCGTGGGGACAGGAGTGGGGCTAGGGACAGAGAGCGGAGGGCACAAGGCCAGGCTCTGACACAGACAGTGCCAGTCTAGAGCAGGGAGGACAGGAGTCCCAGGAGCACGTGACCTGATAGGGAAATGAGCCCAGGACCACAGGTGAGGTGGACGAACGGGGTCAGGGGTCGGGGGAATGGGTGGGCTCCGGTCCAACCGGCCACTCCAATGGCCCAAGTGACCTTAGCAGGTCCCGAAGGACAAGGCCAGGCAGGGGCTGCTGGTTCAGCCAGGTGAGGCTGGGTTCTGTCATGTCCCCTGCCCAGAATTCACCAAGGGGGCCAACCCGCACAGACGTCCAAGGATGGGTACCTGGGCCTCCCCCTCTGAGAGCGTCCTGTCCCCATCCGTGTCCAGCTCCGAGTGGGTCTGCAGCTCGGTCACCGACACCCTGGGGGGCACAGGCAGAAGTGAAGGGGGGGTGGTTGATGGAGGGCCGGGGCCGCTGGCACCTGACTAGCTGCCCTGCCTCCCCAGGGACTGCACCCTGGGATTTGCTTTAGGAATCGAGGTGCGGGAAGGAGAGGCAGAAGATGGGAAATGCTCGCCGCCCTACATCTCCACCAGGGCTTCCTACGGCCAGTCGCCAAGTTCAGGGACACAGTCAGGACTTAAAGCATGCTGGTTTCAGCTGGAGTGTCCCAGGTACCTGAGGCTTCTCATCACCTCCCTGGTTCTGTACCCATTTTACAGATGCATAAGTTGAGACTCACTCGGAGGGGTCTTGGGACCCATGGGGTGAGTACGAGGGTAGAGGGCTCTAGCTGGTTTCTAAAGCGAGGAGGCAGGCACACTCACGTCCCATCCAAGTCGTCGTCCATCTCCTGGAAGGCGCTGGCTGCCAGCTCCTGCTCCCGCTGGGCCCTGGAGACGGACTGCTGCTCTGTGGAAGGGCCAGCTCATCACCCTCCCCCTGCCTGCCTGCCGGCTCCTGCCACCCTGAAACCTGCCTCCCCCAACCCATGCCCGAGGAGGTGGTGGAAGTGCCATGCTGTGGGGAGGTGATGATGGGATGCTGGCGGGGTGTGCTGGTGTGCTGGGTGTTGTGGGGGGGATGTTGAGGACATGCCCAGGACTTCCAGTTTTGAATGGCAGGTATGGCCAAGGGGTAGACAGAGACCCAGGTGGTGATGGAGATCGGGGTGGGGTGTGGCCATGTGAGGGGGCATCCGGGGGCCAGGGGACGTCTCAGGAGAATGAGATGCAGGCACTCAGAAGGGAGGGAAAGTGCCTTCAAACGCAGTGCAATGATTAGGCTCCTGCTGTAAACCTGGCCTGGGCTGGCCCAAGGCAGCAGGACCAAGGGAATAACACATGGCACTTCCTTTGCCATGTCAGGGGCCACACTGTGAGACAGGATGTCCCATCGGACACAGCTGACACAGTCCTTCTCACAGACTGGGGTGAAGCCACCTGCTCGCATCACCCAGCTGGACAGGGGCCTCGCCCAGGACGCAAACCAGGCTACCTGTCAATTCACAAACTCACACTGAGCACACGGGTGAAGGGAAAAGTCTAGAGTCTGCCTGGGCCCGTGTAGAGGGATGTTCCCCGGGCACCAAACAACAGACAGAAGCAAGGACGAGATAAGTGAATTCAAGGTCTCAAAGGTGGCCTGGCAAAAAAACGCCTGAGAGCCTGGCACCAAAGACAAGTGATAAGAAAGGAGAGAACAGGTACGCCCTGGTGGAGCAGCTGTTAGGTGAACCGCCTCCAAGGGAGCGCAGGCCACAGGCCCCTGGGTTCGAGTCCCAGGTACTGGGACAGGGGGAGCAACCAATGTGAACAACTAATCAGACCCCTGGGCTACAACCAGGAGGGCCCTGAACACAACCCCTTCCGAGGCACTGGGGAGCCAGCGGGGTGGGCGCTGCTGGGTAGAATGGCCTGGCAGAGGGAGGTCAGTTTGGCTACGCAAGGCCCCTAGCAATGGAGGGACACCGAGGACTCGAGATGGCGTCCAGAGACAAGGCCCACGTGGGAAGAGACCGGGCACCAATCCGTGACTCTGGGCAAGCCAACGGCTCCTCTGGCCGCAGCTTCTTCATCTGAAATGGCGCCGTGTCTGGAAAGTGCTCGAAAGTGGGAGAAACTACCGCCAGGGGTTGTCAAACATCTCCTGCCAAGGGCCCAGCAACAGCTGTATGCACTAAGGCCTCTGCTGCCATGACACTGCCACCGCAGCCCCAACGCAGCCGCAGCTGTCATGCACGTGGACGGCTGGCGGTCTCAACAAATCTTTATTGGCACGAGCACAACCCTGCCAGGTGGGACCTGGGGGCTGCACTTGGCCAAGCCAGCCCTGGTCTCTGTGTTTTCAGTCCCGCAGCCTCCGGAGGCCAGCTGTCACTCAGAGGAAGGAAAGGGTCTTGGGAGGGGGAACCATGGGGGTGGCCTGCTGAATCTGGGGTCCCTGTGGGACATCTAGGTACAGCTGGAATCCCAGGTGGGGACCCAAAGGGGGGGAAGGGAATTCACAGACTCAAAAAAGGGGTTCAGCGCTTCAGGATTGCAGAATGAGGGAATAAAGGAAGTCAGTTTCCAGGATAATAAAGAAAGAGAGGCTGCCCAGCTTCACAGCCTTGAAGGGGAAGGTGGCGCCTGGGGAGCAGGCGGCAGGGCTCAGGGGTGCTTCTAGGTGGAGGGGAGGCCCCAAGCCAAGAGGATGATCAGGGAAGAGAGGAGATCACAAAAGGCCCCGGGTCTCCAAGGAGAAGGAAGCCAGGGCCTGGGGCGGAGCGTACTGGGAGGAACACCACGTGGGAGGAAGAGGGGAGCAGTCTCTGCAGGTACCTCCACCCATCCAGGCAACCAGAGCCTTTCAGCTCACCTGCCCGGGGCCTGGGCAGACGGCAGGTCCAGCCCTCATGTTTAATCAAGAACCCGCCCGCTTTTCTCTGCCTCCTGCCCCTACTGTGGCCAGTCCCCTCCCTGGTTTCCTGCCTGCCTCTCCTTCTCTGATCAAAATCCTTGACAGCACCCATCTCACTGGGGTTTTACCCCAAGCCCGAGTCCTCCCTCTGGTCAGAAGGTCTGGCTGTGCCTTAAAAAACATTCATCACAGCGCACCCTGGTGGCCTAGAGGATAAGGCCACATGCATCCCGAAGACCTGGAGGAACCACCCAGATGAACAACTAAGTAAAACACATGTTTCTTCCACCTCCCCTCTCTTCTTGGCTGCTCGCCTGCCTGCCTTCCGGCCTGAACTACAGCGTCGCTGGTTAGAAGTCAGGGAAAAGCAAAAGGAAGGAAGGAGGACACAGGAGATGCCAGAGAGACGGAGAAGACCCCCAGCCCCAAATCCTGCTAGCAGGGCTCTAACTAGTGTGGACCGGGGTTCTGTCCCGGCCCCTGTCTACCCTGTTTCCACAGGCTGTCCTCCCACGGAGCAGACGAAGGCACAGGCTTCCGATTCCCTGAAACGGCAGCACTGCGCGCTGGCAGCAAGGAAATGCTGCACAGGGCTCCGAAGGCCCGGAAGAGGAGGACGCGCGGGGGGATCCCGGCAAGTCTGGGGGGCTGTGCTGATGAGACCTTGAAATCCAAGGTAATGAGGACCTAGGAGGGCTACCCCCCAAATAACTGAGCTGTGACCCCAGGACGATACCGTCTTAGGGGCTGGCCGTCACCAGGCCTGCGCTCAAATCTTGGCTCGCCCTGCCAGAGAGCGCGGAGGAACCCCCAGTCTTGAACTTGGGGGAGCCCCGAGGAATAATCCTCCCACAGCTAATGGAGAGATCAGCCCCTCCCCTCTAGAGAAGGCCCTCTTGTCCTATATTCCTATGAAGTGTGATGTTCAGCTAAGTCTGCCAGCCGCAGTCCACAAACATCCCAAGGACCTGGGTTCGTGTCCCAGGGGTGGGTGAGACGGCGGTGATGGGAACAACCAAGATGAACAACTACACATAAACGCGAAAGTGCTTCCTCCTCCTCTCTCCTCCTGCCTGCCTCTGCTCACCTTCATTCCTGCCTGCACTTTCCTTCAAATTACGTCAACAAATGATATTCAAAAATGAAGACCAACACACACAAGAAGCGACACAGACACAAAGCACTGACGCACCACGGTCAAAAACGCAGCAGAAATGGCAGACGATGGAGGAAGGGCAAGACCCGCTGGGGAGCTGGGACCCAGAGGCAGGCCGTGGCCACCGGGCACAGTACCTTCCCACAGCTTCCGGTGCTGCTCTTTGGCCTCCTTCTCTGGTTTCTCGGCCTCCTCCTTTACCGTCCGCAGCAGCTCCACCTGGTCCTCCAGGGACTTCTTTCCAATTTGTAGCTCAATGAGCTTTTGCTAGGTGGGCAGAAGGCAAGAGGCCAGCGCTCCTGTTGTTCTGCTTGCAAGCTCGTAGACTGTCCCCTCCCTGCCTCCACTCCACGGGGAGGGCGCGGGGCCTTTCCAATTCACACACCTTCCTGTGTCTCCCCTTTGCTGTGGCTTCTTGTAGCCCATGGGGAAGAACTCACATATCACAACAGAGTCCCATCCCTAAGGCCCTGGGTAACCCAGCCCCTGCCCCTCTTCAGCCCCATGTGCCGTTTTGATCTTAAATCTGACAATCCAATTGTCCCAACAATGTTCAAACTTCTACTCTCCTGCCTCCAGTTCTTTGTATATGCTTTCCTTCTGGCTGGAACATTCTAGCCCCAAAATAGTCTATAGGTCGCCTCCTCCAGGAAGTCTTCCCTGCTTCCTGCCCTCTAGACTGGCAGGACGAGGAAGGGGTCAGGGCAAGAGTCTCTTCTATGCCTCCAAAGGCTCCTCTACAGTGCACCCCTGGGGCTCAGGTGGCTAAGTTGCAGGACTTTGGGTCTTGAACCCTGAGTCAGGGGTCAAAAGAAAAGTCTCCTCTAAGGCCCAAACTTCCCTTTTGCCCAGCAATCCTGGGCCTCTGTGGATATTTCAAGAAAAAATAAGTGCCTATATACATAGGGTGGTCACCTGAACTCCCCCACAGGACCCTTTTCCTCCCAAGACTGTGGCCAACAACTCAGCCGGGCCTGCTGCCAGTATCCTCCAACCTCTCCCGAGAAGACAAAGGTCACTTGGAACCAACTTGATGATACGGCTTCCCTCCTATCTCCTGAACTAGGGATCTCACTGCCCCAGGAATTTGGAAGGAACCTCACCACCGGGCCATCGGGGTGGGAGAGAAAGACCTGGAACTTTCCTTGAGCAAAAAAACAGAAGTGAAATCCCTGTCCAGGGGGTCTAATAGCAGCAGTTAGAAACTCTGACCCACCCAACAGCAAGAGGGTGGTGGCCAGGGCGGTGACACATGCCTGGGGACACATCCTATTTAACTACTAACTAACCCGCTGCCCCTGACTGGCTTGGTGGTGTGAGGTCATCTCCCAGAATTGGAAGAGTTCCACCGTCAATGACCCAACCTGTGCGGAACCACAGAACCTTGGGACTGGGACGTGGTGAGCCGTCCCTCCATCACTTAGGAGGTAGCAAAGTCCTCTGAATCAGCTACCCAAGGCCCTGCTTGATGTTTAAATATGATGACCTTGGCGCGCCCCCATGTAGTGGTTAGGTCAATAGCCTCCGAAGGCCACATACCCCTGGGTTCAAGTCCCACATCCAGGGGAAAACAGTGTGAATAACTAGGTAAAAATAAAATAAACAGGCTTCTTCCTTCTCTTCCTGCCTGCCTGCTCGCCTTCATTCCTGCCTGCACCTTTCCTTTGAAAAACAAAAAATGATTACCAAGACACTAAAAAGATAACCAGACACACAGAGAACTGACACCCACTCAGAATGGCTTAACCAACGACTCCATGCCCAGAAGACACAGATAGTAGTGGCCCAGGACAGCGCTAGCTAGTTGGGGACAGGTGTCAAGTCTGACCCACACAGCCGCCAGCCTGAGCCTCCACACCTCAGGGCCGGGACTGTCCTGGATCCGTCCAGGACAGCAGGCCTCTCACCTGCTTTTCCTCCCGGGCCTTCTTCCAATCTTCAATAAGGATCTTCTTCAGGCGGAAGCCCTCTCGGGTAATCTCTGCCATCTGCTGCAGAGTCTCTCTCTCCTTGCGGCCTTTCTCTCTGAAATGGGGCACCAGCAGGGGGCACTTAGGGTACATAGAGTCTGCCTCTTGCAAAAGGGTTCAACCCACCTGTTACCCCATGTTGGGAAAGGTAAGAGCCCTCCCCCACTACCCCCAAGTTCTCTGGGTTCTGAGTCCCTCACCCCTGCCTGTGGGAAGAGAGAGCGTGGGGAGGGCTCACCCACCCCCAGGATCAAGGGAGAGAGTAGGGAGTGCTAGGATGGGGTCTGCTCCTCAGAGAGAAAACACATAAATCACAGACTCCCAGACATAAAGGTAATGTGGTCAGTATATGTGTGCTGAGTCTATCCTGTGTAAGAACTCTGATCAGGAGAGTTTAGAGAAGCCTCAGGACTTTCTCCTGCTGAGAATGAATCTAGCCCTGACCCCGACATGGGTGGAGGGCTGCTGTTCCTTTAGATGCCACAATCCCCACTACTCCCTACTGCCTCATACTCGGCCCGCTTCTGTTGTTTCGATTACCTGCCTGTAGGCATTTCAGTTTTCAGGTCCTGCTGCAGAGTGTAGCAGTTAAAAGCATGGAGTCTCAAGTTAGACCGACCTGGGTCTGAATGCTGGCTCTGCTACCTCCTAGCTATGAGACCCTGAGGAAGTCCTGCTCCTTTCTAAGCCTGGGTTTCCTCATCTGTTGAGTAGGGAAACAATGGCACCTGCTTCCAGGCCAGAGGGAGCACTGATGAGGGAGTATTCACAAGGCGCCCGGTGGAGCACTCCATATGCAGAAGTAGAAAAGAGAGAGGGCCTGATTCACTGGACCAGCCAACGTCCTGGGGGGGGCGGTGTCCCCCACGTACTTGCAGGTGTTCTCACAGACGATCCCGCTGTTGTACTCATCTGTCCCGTCACAGCAGTCTGAAGGCAGAGGTGGGGAGGGGACACCGTCAGACTCGCTGTGCCTCTTCTCTCCCTCCACCCCCTGCCTCTTTCCCCAAGCCCAGTCCGATCTCATTCACCACAGACTCCATCGTTGACCCATCTGGAAGAGATGTACAGGGGCTTGTAGCCAGTATTGGTGCAGTGGAAGCTGCCGTTCGGGCAGGCGGCTGTGCCTGTGGGGGAGAAGGGAGGGAGGGTTTGTAGAGTGTCCCCTCCACCCACAGACGCACACAGAGAGCAGAAATTTGAAACCACGCATGCCCTGGTGGCCTAGTGGTTTAGTGCACCATAGTTCATATCTATCCATTCCAAGGTCAGGGGTCCAAGACCTGAAGCAGGGGGAGCATCCAACTAAAAAAAAATAAAGTGCTTCTTCCTCCTTTCTCTTCCTGTCTTCGTGCTCACCTTCATTCCTGCCTGTCACTTTCCTTTAAAGAGAGAGAGGGAAGCAGCCACACACTCAGAGCCTGCACTCCCTGCTGCTTCACCTCACCTGGGTCCTCAAAACAGGTGGCCAACTTCTCCCTCCCTCCATCTTCCCCCCTTCAGCTCTGTCTCTGGGCGTTTGTACACACTGGTCTCTCCTTTTTGCAGCACCCTTCCAGATTAAGCTCAGACCTGTCAATTCCTGAGCCCCAGACTGCATGGGGGCCTCTCACTTCTGGCCCTGTTCCCCCTGCCCCCACGCTGCCCCACACTCAACAGGGAGCCCTGTGAACTGTGAAGGCAGCACTGACTTTTTTTTTTTTTTTTTTTTCAGAGAGGAGGAAGAAGCACTTTTATATAGTTGTTCACTCTGGTTGTTCCACTGAGGGGCTCAGGACTCCAACCCAAAAGTATGGGGCCTTGCGCTCCTTTGTAGGCAACTGACTTAACGGCTGCTCCACCAGGGCCTGGCATTCATCAAGTGCTCACTAAATGTAAGAAGGATGAATGAATGAATGCGTGAGTGAATGAATGGACATAAAGCTCACCGGGCTCATCTGAGCCATCCTTGCAGTCGCAGTAGTCATCGTTGACCTGATCGAAAGGGACAGTGGCCGAGCCATCCAGGCAGGTGAAAGGTTTGGACTCGTCGTAGAAGTGATGGTCTAGTTGAAAGGAGGAAGCGCACTGGGCTCAGCGCAGGCAGGAAGAAGGCACCTCTGTCCTTACCCACCGGCAGAGGCTTCCTACTCAGAAGCTAGGAAACTGTAAATGTCCCAGCTCGGGACCCAAAGTCGGCCCGTCCCACACCCCACCGCCACCTGCAGCCACCTCCAGGGGCGGACTCACTGGTGAGCGAGACACCCCGGGGCCGCTTGACCTCCACGGCCCAGCACACGCGCAGCAGCAGCAGAAAAAGTAACATCTCGCGCTGGAAGCTCGGCGGCGGAAGCGGGTCCTGCGGGGAGAAGGCGGCTGAGGCGATGCGCGGGGTCCTCCAGCTGCAGCGAGAAAGAGCCGCGCGATTGGTGGCAGAAGGCTACTCGAAGCTAAAGGCAGGCACCGCTTTCTGCAGCCACTTCCGAGCAATGGGAGTTCACTTTGCTTCTGATCTGCCAGGCGGTGGGGGGGTCTCCCCAATCCGCCGGGGAGAGGGTAGTCTCGCTTTGCTTCAATCAATGGTGGGGCTCTCACAACTTCCGCTCCCCGTGTGTGCAGCGGGATAAGCAATCCGCTTCCCGCCAACAGGCCGAAGGGGTTAACAGTCTCCCTCGTTCCCGACGCACACCCTCCAACGACCCCCAATAGGAAATTGGGGTGCCCTCCCGCCTGCTAGTACATCACCTGCACGACGTCGGGGCAAAGGTCAATAGCCACCGCGCCCCCCGGTCCAGCAGCCAACGGTTCCTTCTGCAGAAAGAAAGTGGAAACGCGTGCGATACGCCACTTCCGGTACACGCTGCTGACTGGGTAAGGCGGCTCGGGGACGCCATGTTGGGAGTGGCAGGGTGGGGGGTTGTGCCGGAACAGAGACGGCCATCTTGGACAGGACTGTGAAGGCTTACAGGGAATAGTGCGGATGGTTCACGCTTAATGGCGGCGCAAGGTGCCTCCATCTTGGGAGTGGCGTCCGGAAAAGAAAGTTCCTGAAAAACACTCGCCAACCTCTCCATCGGGAATGGGGGTAGGGAAGGCAGGAATAAAATAAATAAATAAATAAAAGAATGAGCACGTGACTCCCAACTACCCTCCCCCACCATCTCTTGGCCCGGCTCCGCCCCGCCCCGTGTGGGGACCGCCCCTCCACGTACCGTCAGCCAATGAGAGCTCTCGTGTGGAACGCGGGCGGTTTCCATGGGAACAATGGAGGGAGGTGGGGTAAGGTTACCTAGCAACCGGGAGATGCTACGAGGCTTGACGGAGCGGTCGGAAAGTGCATTCCCAGAGCCCGAAGAACCTGAACTGACGGATCTCGGACAGGAGCGATTTCTTGTGGCCCCTCTAAACACCAGGGGCCCTCGGTCCCAACCCAATCATGACGTCTCCCTTGTGCTGGGCGGCCGCAAATGCCCAACCTGCTCAGGAACAGGTTTCGACCTCCAAGGTCAAGGGCAGTAAAGCTCAAGCCAAGCACCGCCAGTCCAGACACAAGGATACCTTAAGAGCCAGGTCCCCACCTTATTTCAAACTGGGACCCCTTCAAACCCGCGGAGGGAAAATCGCTGCGCATGCGCAAGTGGCAGAGTTACAAAAGAAGATACAACTGTTAGGTAAGATGGCTCCAGGTTCTGTCCAGCCCTCTGACCAGGCATGGTGTGACAAAGGCATTCCACCGGCATTCAACCAGGTGACCAGTTTTTGGAGGCAAAAATTCATACTTGGTCATGGCTTTCCTCCTCTCTCTTACAAAACTTTTCTTGGGCTTAGAACCAACTAGACTTTTGTGTAATTTGAACTCTTTTGTTATGCATGGATGGGGTGGTGAGGAACATAGATGATAGAGCTACATTTTCCGAGCTCATCTCCTGGCTTTGCATTTACTAGTTCTTTCACCTTGGCAGGCTAAGAGTAAACTCACCACAGCAAATGATTATCCATTCCAAATATCAAGTCATTATTCAGAAATCCTGGTGTAAAACACCACTGTGATTGTTTTATTACCATCAAGAGATAATCTAGCAGAGTGGTTGAAGGTATGGGACTGCTTGCAACCCTGAACAATCTAAGTTAGCCAGCCTCTGTCCTCTCATCTGTCAAATGGGAACAATATGAATATGGATATGCACCCACTGGCATACAGTGTTTGATATCTGGGAAGTTCTTAGTTCTGCATTCAACACAGAGTAACTGCTTACGTATTAGTTGGCAATCACAAAAAGGTCTTCCTGCTGAGAAGTAGCCCCCCCCTTCTTCCACCCCCATGATGCTTTGCTCGTGCCCCTCCACCTCTCATGACCCCAGAGGGTGACCGGAAGGCCTTCTTTGAGAGCACACAATGGAACATCAAGAAGAATCAGGACACCATCAACCAGCTCCGCGAGAAAATCAGGATGCTGCAGCTACAGCTGTCGGACCTGCTCCAGGTGAGGGGACAGAAGTGGGGAAGAGGTTCCAGAGGCCAGGGACCGCATCTCAGGGGCAAGGTGGTCTGGATGGAGTGGTCACTGGGCTCCTCTCCTTGCAGAGAGATCAGAAAATGGTTCATGCAGTGATTCAGGAATGGAAGTCAGAGAGACCCTATCTGAAGAACAAATCCATCCAGGTTTGCCCCCTCCCCAGTTCACTGACCCTCTCCCTTCATTGCCAGCCTGGGTCTCCTTCCCTACTGGACTCCTGCCTTCCATGTCTCCCTCTCCAGTCCTTTCTCCCTCCTCGCCACCATTTCTTCACATAATTCATCTTGATCACAGACAGACCATGTATGTCACTGACAAGGTATAAGGTCACTGACATGACATGACCATGCAGCGAGAAATAAAACAGACCCCAAACCTCCTTAAAATACATGTTAAAAAAAACAACCCTAATAACAAAAGGAGAAAGTAATTTCAAGTAGTGACATAAACAAAATACAACCATGACTTGCTAGAGGGGGATGATAACAGTGATTTGCACCTATATTAGAGCAGGGAGGCTAGCAATGATGCTCCTCTCTAAGGAAGATATTTGAGCTGAGAATGGACAGACAAAACCTGAGCTGGGCAAGTGTTCCTCCAGGTAGAGGAAATAGCATGTCAAAGTCCTGGGTGGTAGGAATGATAATGGCGCCTTGGAGACGGGGAGCCCCACTTCTGATGGGATGGGAGGGAGGGAGGGGGCTTCTTGCAAGCAGTGAGATCAGGGAGGCCAGCAGGGGCTGAGTCCAGCAGCAGGTAGTAGATGGTGTTGACAGGCCTATGACAAAAGTGGTAAAAATAGGACATTGGAAATCGGTGGGGAAAAAGAGGTAGTGATATGACATTAAATTTTGGGCCTGGGGCACCTGGAAAGATGAAACCACCATGCACTGAGATGAGGAAGCCGTGAGAAAGGCAGGTTTGGGGACTGATCATGAACTCAGTTTTGGATATGATGGTTTTGAAGTATCTGAGGAGTGCTTGCTGGGGCAGCTCATACACTAAAATCGGAAGGATCCAAAGAAGATTAGCATGGCCCCTATATAAGGATGCCTCACAAATTCCTGAAGCATTCCATATTTTTTAGTTGTAAGTGTAGTTCCCTTTTATATGTCACTTTGTAAAATCAGTGCTGAAATACAAAATGTTTTTTTTTTTTAAAAAAAGGAATGCCTGTGGAGATGACAGGGATACAGATCTATGAGCCTGCATTTCTGGGTGTCAGGGGCAGGGAAAGTTAAATGTGGGTGTTTTCTGTGTACAGATGACCTTTAAAACCATGGGACTGGGTGCACTCTTGTGGCCCAGGCAACTAAGGCTGCTAGGATGCAGGTCATCAAAAGCCCTAGGACCCACATTTTGCAACTTGGGGCAGGGGATGCAAACAAACCCTAATTGGGGCCGGATCACCAGGGATATGGACAAAGATGAGCAGACACTAGAGCTTCTCTACGAAAGCAAAGGTGTCCTGGTGACTTAGCACATATGGCCGAGGGATGTAGCCCACATCCATCCCAAGGCTCCACGTTCAAGACCCAGGGCTGGGGGAACGACCAAGATGAACACCTAAATGACATAAATCAGTGTTTCTCCCTACTCTTTTCCTGCCTACCTGCCTACTCGCCTTCATTCCTGACTGCATCTTTCTTTAAAAAAAAAAAACCAAAACGATAAAGGCAATGGGGACTTTGAAAAACTGGGGAGTCGGTAATCCACATCAGAGGCTTCTGAGCTGCTGCGACCTGGATAACGATATGGGAGAAGGGCGCACCCTTGTGGCCAGCGGCTAAGGTGCAGGCCATGTAAAACTCGAGCAGGCTTCAAAGGGAGGACTGGAGCGGAGCGGCTCAAGCGTCTGTTCTTGCTCCCTTCCCTCCAGCAGGCCCTGGACCACCTGGACCACCGGCTGAGAGAGAAAGTGAAGCAGCTGAACTCTCTGCGGCACCAGGTGAGACTGCGGCGTGCGCGGCTGGATGAACTCCAACTCCAACACAACCTGCGAGAGCTGGAGGTGGCCGAGGTGCTGGATAGTAACACAGATGTGGCCAAGGTAAGGCCAGTGAAGGGCGGGGGTGGGGGGCTTAGCCCTGGGGGAGGAGTTGAGCGGGGAAGATGACTCAGCCCAGCCTGGCTTTGCTCTAGACCTTGCGCAATCTGGAAAACCGCCTGGAGAAGGCCCGGATGAAGGCGGAGGAGGCGGAACACATTACCAATGTGTACCTGCAGCTCAAGGCCTATCTCCACGTAGGGACCTGGACAGCTTGGGGGATGGCGGGGAGTCAGGGGACGGGAAGCCAGTAGGAGGACCAATCTGGCTCCGGACAGCGGTCCCAGGTCTGCCCCACACCTCCACATCCCAGGAGGAGAGCCTGAACTTGGAGAACCGGCTGGTCTCCATGGAGACAGAGTTGGTGAAAACCAAACACGAACTGGAGGAACTGCAGGTGGTGAATCAGGAAGCGCTCAATGCCCGCGACATCGCCAAGGTGCTAACCCGGTGACCCCAGCGTGTGGGGTGTGGGTGAGGGGCTGGGGTTCCAGGCTCCACGGGCCTCCTGACCTCAAAATCTTGAAGCTCAACTATCCCTAAGCCCCTTCCGTCAATCTAGCAGAACCCCGTGGTTTGGTCTTACAATTCAGAATGCGCCCACCCCTTCCGGCCCCAAGCTACGATAGGTGCCAGCTGGCCCCCCGCCCCTGTTCCCCTGCCCGACCCTCTAGAACCAGCTGCAATATCTGGAGGAAACCGTGTTCCGAGAGCGCAAGAAACGCGAGCAAAACTTAACCGAGTGCAAGAAGCGCGCAGAGGATAGAAAATTGCAGAACGAACGCATGGAGCGCAAGGTGGGCACGCCCAGCTCCCGACCACGCCCACACGCTGACCCCGCCCCTTAGCCCCTCTTGCTGCCTGGGCTCCACTCGCATCCTTGACCCCGCTTAGGCGACCAATGTGGGCTCTGACCTGGCCTCCAGCCCTCCCCTGACTTACTTTTCATCCTTATAACTTATTCGACTCGGTCCCAGGCTTAAATCTGCTCTTGCCTCTAGTCCACCCCTGACCTATAGGCCCCGCTCCTTCCTTTAGCTCGGCTGCCCCTGAAATCGCTCAGCCGCCACTAAAGGCTGCAGTGATCCCTGCCCGGATGCCATTCCCTGGCCCCAAGCTTTTGCTCTGAACCTCCTCCCAGTCTGGGCTCCCCCTGTTCCCTGTCTGGATACCCCTCCCCGGCCTCCGTTCTGAGCTTCTGTCCCGGAACTCATTGGTGCTCTGACCTCCACACTCTGGCAGACTCAGCGTGACCAGATGCTGCTGCAATCGGAAGACATGCTCCAGGACAGCCTGTTCACCAAGGAGGAGGAGCTGAAGCGTCGCTGGAGCATGTACCAGATGGAGATACTCTTCGGCAAGGTCAAGGACGCCACTGGTGTGGCCGAATCGCATGTAAGTGGCGCTGCAGTCCTCCCGCCCCCAGATGCCGGAGCCAAGCCCAGTCAAGTGAATCCAACTAGCTCCCGTTTTCTGCGGGGTCAATTCCTCAGCACACCGACTGGCTCTCTTCTTTAAAGACACCCCTCTTCCTCCTCTAGTTACTACCCCGCTTCTCTGCTGCCCCTCACAGCAAAACTCACGTGAGCTGTCTATACTGGCTCCCCTCCTGTTCACTCTTACACCAGCTGACTTCTTTGCCAGGACCGGGAGCGCTGGCTCACATGTCCTGTGTCTCCAGCACTGTAAAATGGTCAAGGGCACAGTAGACTGTCCCGTGTCACCCTCAGCCTGGGGCAAGTGGGACTTCTGCCCTGGAGTGCATGCTTTTCAGTGTCTTCCTCGGAATGTTTGAAGGCCCCACTGCAACCCAGGTCTGGTCTCACCCCTTTGGAACTCTCTGACCTGTTTCTGCTCCCGTATGTGTTTCTAAGGAGTTCTGGGCCTCGGACCTGTGGGGTCACCAGAGCCACTATGGTGGGGGACCTGATGAGTGGATGGTTCAGAAATGGGCCTTATTTCCTTGAGAGATAAAGCAACCCTGCCACATCACATCTTGCTGGTACATTGATTTTGGAGAATAGCGGTGCTCACTGCTACCCAGCCAGGCCCCCTGATTTAGGCTGATTCAAATTCTGTATCTAGATGAGGGGCTCTGCCCACATGGGGGATGCACACCCTAGAGGCAGCCTAGAATACGACTCAGTCCTGAAACATCCCGGTGCAGAAGCCCCAGCTTGGATCACTAGTACAGTGTGGGAGGAGGGAGCGAGAAGAAGGGGTGCACCTGTGCCTCCCCAGCCCCTGGCTCTGATTCGGGCTAGGGTGCTCCGCAGGCTGTGGTGCAGCGGTTCCTGGCCCAGGGCGATACCTTCACGCAATTGGAGACGCTCAAGAGCGAGAACCAGCAGATGCTGCTGAAGCTGAAGGAAGAGAAGGAGGGGCTGCAGCGGGAGCTCGAAGATCTCAAGTATTCGGGCGAGACCAGGCTGATCAGGTGAGACCCCGGTTGCCTAGATATATAGAGAGAGAGACAGACAGACAGACAGACAGACAGACAGACAGACACACACACACACACACACACACACATACACAGGGATCGAGGACACCCCAACGACAGCCTCCCGGCTCCGGGTTCTCTGCAGCGAGCAGAAGCTGAAAACCGAGTTGCAGGAGCAGGTCAAGGCAGAGGAGCACCGTTGCCAGGAGGCACAGGAGGAGCTGGAGCGGGTCCTTCGAGCGATGCAAATAACCAAGGAGGGCCTAGAGCATCTGGCCCGCAAGCTGAAACGCGTCACAGTGGTAGGCCCCGCCCTAGTTAGGCCCCGCCCCACGAGGCCCCGCCCAGAATTTCCCAGGACTTCAGGGGCACAGCCTCTCAGTGGGGTTCTCGCCATGGAGACGGCTCATGGAAATTCACCTCCAGGATGTCAGAGAGCCTCCTACAAGGGAAGCCCCCCGCCCCCACACACCCCCCTCAGAGTTCCCACCCCTCACGTCCCTGGGGAAAAAACTCAGGGTGTTTGTTCTAGAGGTCCAAGATTCCAGAGACCTTGTCCCACCTCAAGTACCGCCCCCTTGGGAAAATCCCACCGTGGCCCTCTCCACCCCAAACCTTAGAGACCCTGGATACAGAGGCCCCGCCACACCGCTATTCGTGACTCCTCCCCTCAAGACCACACCCCCGAGGGAAAGGCCCCGCCTCGGGAGGGACCGGCCCCAGAGACCCTGCCCCCTCCCGGTTGATTTGGTTCCACCCTTGGCCGCAGGAAGCCGACAGTGTTTCGGAAAAAGAGCTGAATCCCAGAGCTAGTGACTATGTGGCCAACCTTCAGGGCCTCGTGGGGGAAAAGTTGCTGAAGCTTCAGGCGGAACTCGAGAGGCACGACGTGGCCGAAATGCTGCACCACATCGCTCTCCGCGAGGTGCGCCTGCAGCGGGGGGCAGGGGGAGCCTGGGGGGCCAGCCCTCTGGAGACCAGACATGTGACCCGGTGGGTCAGGATGGGGGGGCCTTGGGGACCATGGATGGTTGGAGGAACCAGGGGTGAGCCAGAGAGCTGCACAAGGGAGTGCTGCTGAGAACACATGACAGCGGACCGCAGAAAAACTAAGCAGGATGGGGCGACAGTGGTCCAGTGCCCAATCAAGGTATATTTCCGAAAGGGGTGGGGAGAAAAAGGAGCAAAACGCCTCCGCCCCGCCCCACTTTCTCCTCCCCCCAGTTCCACAGCAGCTTAGAGGGAAAACTGCCCTCATACAACACCCGCATTGCCCTGCCCCTGGCCACTTCTGCCAAGGACAAGTTCTACGGTGAGTAAGGCAGGAAAAGGGGGCGGGTCTGCGGCCCCAAGCTGAGCAGCGGGTGATGGTCAGACTCCCGGCCTGGAGCCAGGGTGGGGGTGGGGTGGCAAAGGCGGCTAGAGGGGAAAATTAAGCCACGGATGGGGCACCGGGTGCCCGCGTCACCCTCCACAGACGAAGAGGAGAGTGAAGACGAAGACAGTGAACTGGTGACCCGCGCAGCCCTCAAGATGCATTCCCAGAAATTAATAGAAGCCGGCAGCAAGAAGCGCAGTCGCTCTCGAAGATAGATTCACTCCCACCTGGCGCCTTCAGGTCCCAGCGGAGTCTCCCCTACGCCTCTGGGCCCGGCTGCGGGCCCACCGGCCCCTTAAAGGCTGAACTCGCCCCGACGAGGGAGCAAAGCGGGCCAGTGGCGCCCGGAGTACAGCGAGGGGGCCGGCCGCCAGTTCCCACAGTAAATCTCTCCAGGCGGTCAGGGCCGGCCTCAGAATCACGCAATAAAGGTCATCAAACAGTCCCCTGGGTATTGGCCTCTCCTTGATCCTGCGCGGCTCAAAGGACTGATGCCCCTCACAAACCAGAGTTTTCAGACATAACTCCCCTCTGTCCCGGAAGTAACTATCAGTCGCGGTACGCGGATTGAATTCCCTCCCCCAATCCCTTCATAGAAATGAGATACCACCCCGCCACCTCCTGGGGCAGCCCGATCTTCCCCACCTGAGCCTGGAGGGCTCTCTACCTGGAAACACGGATCTGCCCCGCACATCTGGGGACAGGGGGACATCTGCCCTGGAGAGACATGTGTCCTTTCTCCTGGACACTGATGAGGACACATGCATCCGAGAGACGGGACCTCTCTGCCCCCGGGGCACGGGCTGGATGCTACGGTCTGGTTGAGAGTATAGGAAAGCCCGAAGGGTCGGGTCCAACCTGCCAGTCCCGCCCCGCCCCAGCGCGGCCAGACGGCCCCGCCCCGTTGGCCCGGGCACCCGGCCGCTGCCCGCAGCCCGCCGGCCCTTCCGCCTCACTCTGCCGCGCTGCGGAGCGGGACGGTCGCGGGCCATGGAGCGGAATGCGAGCAAGGAGTTTGCTCTGGTAAGGGAAACTGGTGTCCCCGGGCCCCACATCTCTAGCGATCCCCTAGCCCCGAAACTCCAGCTCCTACCCATCGGACTGTCTCCTTACAAATCGGCCCCTTCCAACTTGCGGGGCAGTGCCTACCTCGGCCCTCTGGTCCCTGCCCCGTGGAGTTGGCTGGTTCCTCTTAGGGATAGGGGGTGTCTGAGGGAGGGACCAAAGACAGACTAGGTGAGAATGAACCCTGGGACGTCCCCAAGTGGCACCCCATCCTCCTAGGACTAGGCAGGAGGGTACCCGAGGCGCCTAGGGTGCTTCCTTAGGCTGGGGACCCGCCAAGAGTGTCTCCGACTCCGGCCGGGATGGGGGGGATGGAGCTGGAAGGTTCGGTCTGAATCCGCGCGGGAGAGGGCAGACGAGGTCCGGGCACCCGTCCCCCACGGCGGCGCCCTGAGCCCGCCTCCGCGCCCAGGCGCCGCTGCAAGACTGGGGCGAGGAGACCGAGGACGGCGCGGTGTACAGTGTCTCCCTGCGGCGGCAGCGCAGTCTCCGCTGGAGCCCGGGGGACGGACCCGGGGGCGACCAGGTGAGGAAGGAGCCGAGTGACCCGCGGGGTAAGAGAAGAGGGCGGAGCTGAGGGCGGGCTGAGGCCCGAGGGAAGGGCGGGGCCTGAAGGCGCCAGGTGAGGGCGGGGCCGGGAGGTAAAGAGGGGAGGGCGGGGCTGGGGGTGGCACCAGATCTGGGTGGAAAGGGACCCGGAGCAAGCAAATGAGTGGAGCAGATTCTAAGAGTGAGGAGGGAGGACGAGGTTCCCATGCAGAACCGGTCGAATGCACTGAACTGGTCGACAGAACCTGGAAGAAACAGGTTTGTCGCGGGCGGAGCTGGAGGAAGGGGTGATCTCTGAGAAGCAGCCTAGGATGGGCAGGTTGGGACTCTGGGCCAGGACCTGGATCGGCCCTAGACGCGCAGTAGGCGCGCAGGGAGCCTTCTGGAAGACCCGCGCTACATGAATACGTGCGGAGGCAGGGCCTGGGAGGGCCAGGGTTTCCAGGCAGATCGGAGATCAAATGTCAAAGCGACGCTTGCCTTGGGTGGGATTGGAAAGGAGTGCTCCGGGGGCCATGCCTCTCAGTGCCGACCCCTGACCCGTAGGCCCCCGGCCCGGCTACCGACGCCTTCCTGCATTACCGCACCAGTAAGGTGCGGGCACTGAGGGCCGCGCGGCTGGAGCGCCTGGTTGGAGAGTTGGTGTCCGGAGATCGTGAGCAGGACCCCGGCTTCGTGCCCGCTTTCCTGGGTACCCACCGGGCCTTTGTGCCCACCGCACGCGTGCTGGGCCTTCTCCTGCCACCGCCACCACCGCCCCTGCCGCTGGGGTCAGTACCAAGAGGAAACCTCAATATTTCCACCCCAGACACCCCCAGCCTGCCTCCTAGTCCCCGTATTTTTTCTTGATTGGGAGCGGGGGCTCTTCCCAGGGTAGTCATCAAGAAGACTGAGGGACAAGATCTGAGCTTCAACAAGAACCTGAGGTTGGTCTCCTGTTGGTCAGGAGGGCACGGTGGGTTTGGGGAGGCAGGCGAGTCCAGGGTTGAAACTCAGTTGCCTCTCTGCCCCAGGGCTGTGGTATCGGTGCTGGGTTCCTGGCTTCGGGACCATCCTCAGGACTTCCGGAACCCCCCTGCCCACTCGGACCTAGGAATTGTCCGTACCTTTCTGGGCTGGGCCGCCCCAGAGGGTGCTGAGGCCCAGGAGGCTGAAAAGTTGCTGGAAGACTTCCTGAAGGAAACTAAGAGGGATGTGGAAGAACAGCAGCCTCAGACCTGGGCAGGTGAGGGGATTGGGGCACTGATGGTGCTCGGAGCAGGCCTTTCCTGCAAGCTCCCTACCCCAGAGACCCCTTGTCCTGGAGCTAAAGCTCTTGGGCAAGATCTTTAACTCTCCCTGAGCCTCGATTTCCTCATCTGTAAAATGGGACTAATAATTCCTCGATTAATATGTTAGCATTTGTCTAGTACCTCCTAGTTACAAAGATACTCCACTAGTGGGTCAAGCAGGAATCTGTTTCTAGTTCCAAATCCAGGTTCACTGCTGCCTAAATAAGAACCACAGAGACGTGGGTTCAAATCCCAGTTGTGTCATTACTTTTTATTCTCTTCTTTTTAAAATAAGTTTATTTTATTTAGTTGTTCGTCTTGGTTGTTCCTCCCTGGCTCTGCGCCAGGATGTAAACCCAGGTCCTTGGGATGCACCTGCCAATTGCTATTCCACCAAGGCTCACCTTTATTTTATTTTATTTTTTTGTTCAACTGCTTCTGGCTGAAGCATAGTCTATATACATACCAAGGACCCAGGTTTGAATCTCGGGGTGGGAGGAACAATCAAGATGTACAACTAAATAAAAATAATAAGGATGCTTCTTCCTCTTCTTTCTTCCTGCCTGCTTGCCTACTCTCCTTCATTCCCTTCTTTCCATTAAAAAAAAAAGGGGGGGGAGTATTTTTATTTATTTATTTATTTAGTTTGTTTTGTCCCCCCCCCACAGACCCCACCTTGTGTCCGGAATACTGGTCCTTGGGCTTTGCATGGTCCACACCCTGGCTGACTCAGCCATCTGTGGCCCAGTTCTGCCATTTCTTTCTTTAAAGAAAGGTGCAGGTAGAAATGAAGGAGAGTAGTCAGGTAGGCAGGAAGAGAGAGGAGGAAGAAGTATCAGAAGTATCTTTATTTATATTCAGTTGTTCACATAGGTTGCTTCCCCCTGGGCCTGGAGACTTTAACCTAGGGGTATGTGGCTCGGTCCTCCAGAGGTGACGAGGGCGCACCAGGTCTGTCATTTCTTGTCTGTGTGACCCTGGATAAGCCATTTGGCCTTTGCATTCATTCAGTATATATCCAGCCACTGCCTCTGGCCACCTAACAGGAACTCACAATTTCCTGGGGAAGACAACCAGTAAACTAGTTTAAAAAAAAATAAACAAGGAGGGCTTGCAAATGGTATTATCTTCATTTTTGTTTTAAATACTGATTCTTTTGTATAAGTTCTCTCTTTTTTTTAAAGGAAAGTTGTAAGCAGAAATGAAGACAAGTTGGCAGGCAGGCAGGAGAGAGGCGCAAGAAGGACTCCATTTATTTTTATTTAGTTGTTCACATTGGTTGTTCCCATTGGTCCCTGGTCTTGAACCCAGGACCTTGGGATGCCCGTGTGACTGTTCCCAGGGTGCACTAGATCTCTAGGCCACCAGGGGGCGCCCTGATTACTGATTCCTATCAGAATCTGCCATTCCTAATATATTCAAGAAGTCATTTTGATATTTTCTTGTCAAGTAAGTATCCAGTTATCTGTTTCTTAAGAGTTTGTTAACCTCTGCTGTAGAGAGATTTTGGGAGAGGAAAAAAATCTCAATAATTTATACAAAACTTTTTTCGACTGTGACCTCAGAGATGTTATCTCTGATCTCCCAAAAATATGTCCTCCTGTACAAACACATCCTCCTGTGCATCCTCTAATCTGCTTTATTTTTCTGCATAACACTCAATAGCACTCACCTCTCCTTCTCTGATTCCTAGTTTATGTTCATAGTCTTGAGAATGCACAGGAGAAAAACCATGTTGGTCTAGTCCCCAATCTGTCTCCAGGGGTAGGAGCAATGCTGATTTGTTGTCTGAATAATTGCATCCTACTTACAAAGTATCATTTTTCATCCATCTGTGTTCTGTGTGATCCCCAACACAAAAGCACTTATATCCCTAATCCCCATCCTTTAATCCTCAGATTAAAGTAGTCACATCTATCTCTGCTTTACAAAGTAGCAGCCACTTCTCTCTCCCTGACAGTCTCTGGTGTTTATATCAACTTTATCCTTCCATCTTTTCTCCTTACTAAGTATCTTTCTTTCTCTCCTTTCAAGATTTCACAAACTAATTCTAAATTATTAGATCTGCATCATCCAACGGGGTAGGCAGTAGCCCCAAGTGGTTATTAAAATTAAACTTGGCAGGACCCACCCAGTATCTCAGGGTGCTGAGAGCTGGCATGCAGACTATATACAGCCCAAGGAACTGGGTTCAAGAATCAAAATTAACAAAGATGCCTTCTTTCCTTCCTTCCTTGCCTCCATGTTTTTTTTATCCTCCCTTCTTTCCTTCCTCTCTTTAAAGACAAACAGTTTAAGCTTGACATGCCCTGGTGGCTCACATGCTAAGGCTCCCACTGGGGTAAACCATGTGAAGCCCAAACAAAAAAACAAACAAATAAAAGTCTGTCCTTCCTTCCTTTTTTCCTTCCTTCCTTCAAAATGTGTCTTCCTCTTCACCCTTCCTTTTTCTTTTCTTTTTTCTTTTTTTTCTCCTAAAGGAAAGGTGCAGGCAGGAATGACGGTGAGTAGGCACGCAGGAAGAGAGAGGAGGAAGAAGGATTTCATTAATTTTATTTAGTTGTTCATCTTTGCTGTTCCCCTGGCCCTGGGACATGAACCCAGGTCTTTGGATGTATGTGGACTGCACTGGCCAAAGGCAGAACACCAAACCTGTACTCCATCAGGGTGCGCCAGACCAAAAACTTTTTAGAATGATTTGAAAGCAAATCCCAGATTCCTGTCTCTTCACATATAAATACTTTGGACTGCACTTTTAATTAATAAAGATTACATATGCAGTCTCCAGGCCCATAATCATTTCCAACAGAATCAGAAATAATTAATATTAAAAAAACCCAGGTCGCATTTAAATCACCCTCAGTCCCTTAATTATAATTTTCTTTTTTCTTTCTTTTTTTTTTTAAAAAAAAGGTATAGGCAGGAATGAAGGCAACTATGCAAGAAGGCAGGAAGAGAGAGAAGTAGGAAGCGCTTTATTATTTTATTTTAGTTGTTCACACTAGTTGTTCCTCACGACCCGAGGGCTTGAACTAAGGACCTTGGGATGTATGTGGGACCACTAGTCCACCAGGGCACACCCTTAATTATCTTTTTACAGTTGTTTCTTCAAACTCCAAGGATCCATTCAAGACTTTTGATTATTCATTTCTTAGGTCTCTTTTATTCTTTTTTATTTAGTTGGTCACACTGGTTGTTCCCTCCTGGGCCCAGGATGTGAACCCAGGTCCTTGGAATGTATGTGGACTGCGCTCATTCGGAGGAGGCAGACCCAACCACTCCTCCATCAGGGCACCAGGTCTCTTTTATTCTATACTGGTCTTCCCTGGCTTTTTATTGTTAATGTCACTAAGGAGAAAAGTGGATCATTTGCTTTCTCCAATGACAGGTAGCATGTTCCTCTATCCCCCGTATTTTCCGTAAGCTATAAAAGTTTGATTCGATTTAGGTGCAATTTTTTTTTCTCCATTGTCCACTTAAAAATTTTAACAATATTTTTCAATAGCACACCCTTGTAGAGTAGTGGTTAGGTCAGCCACGTCCCATTGAGCACAGTCCACATACGTCCCAAGGACCTGGGTTTGCATCCTGAGGCCAAGGGGAACGACCAAGAATAGTAAGTAAATAGAATGAATAAAATACTTCTTTCTCCTCTCTCTTCTTGCCTACTTTCCTTCATTCCTGTCTGCACCTTTCCTTTAAAACAAAAACAAAACCCCACTATGGTAAAAATCATCCATATTTATCGAGCACTTAATCGCAGTCTGGTCTACATAATTTCATTTCATTTTTATAAATCCAGATACAGAAATCAAGGCACAGGGAGATAAAAAGTCTTACTCTATTTAGCTCACAGAATAAGGTCACATTTGATCTTGGGACTTTCTGACAATCGTCTTTAACCACAAAATTACACCACCTCTCACCCAAAAGAGTGGATGAATCTTATTCTAATGTAAGTTCAACGTCAAAAAGCTCTATTTCCCGAAAGCCCCGGTGACTCAGGCAGTAAGTTTGTGGCTGAGACCTTAGTCCACATAAAACCCAAAGATCCGGATTGACAATCTGGTGGCGGGGATTGAAGGTGACAGTGTTGGGAAGTGAGGACAACCGAATGAATAAATAATGCTTCTTCCTTCTCTCCTTTCCTGACTGCTTCCTTTCTATTAAAAACAAACAAAACAAAAAGAAAAAAAATCCCTCTATTTTCTACTCTCGTCTTTGATCTCCTGGTTCGAATCCCTTGCTCTTCCTTTTATTGCTTTTTTATTTTTTTTTGAAGGTGAGATTTAGGGCACATGGCTCCTGCCTCAGTTTCTCCACCTGCGGCAATAATAGCTCCCTGGCCTGGGCTAATACACGAAGTTACTGAGTTACTCCATCTTGGTGCTCAATGAACGTTCACTGCTGCTTTTTCGCCTTCAAAACATTCAGAGATTTCTCCGTTTTAAAGATGAGCAAAATGTGGCTCAGATACGCTACGCGATTTGCCCAGGGTCACACAGCCTGTCCTGAACGTTTGGAAGCCCCTCTATGCTCCCTCAGGTTCTCTGCCAGCGGCCCAGATCCCTAATGCGGACTCCCCGCAAGGCTGCTCGGAAGGGGACGGACTGGCGTCGGAAGGGCCGGAACTTTTGGACTTCAGTGTGGACGAGGTGGCCGAGCAGCTGACGCTGATGGATGTGGTGAGGCCTTGGGTCGCGTACGGAGGGGAAGGCAGGTTCCCCAAAGTGCGATCCTACCCAGCCACCCCACCCACCCGTCTCCGCCTAGGATCTCTTTTCGCGCGTGCGACCGTGGGAGTGTCTGGGCTCCGTGTGGTCGCAGCGGGACCGCCCAGGGGCTGCAGGCTCCGCCCCCACTGTGCGCGCCACGGTGACCCAGTTCAATACGGTGACAGGCTGCGTGCTGGGCTCAGTGCTGGGGGAGCCGGGCTTGGCCTCTCCGCTGAGGGCGCAGAGGCTGGAGAAATGGATCCGCATCGCGCAGGTGAGCTGTTGGGGGCGTGGCCGGGATCGGGGGCGTGGTCTAACCCCACCTACTAGAAGATGGGGCGGGCAGAAAGTGGAGGTCCCGGGTCTGGGGAAGTGAGGAGAGCTGGGTCTGGAAAATTCTTACGGGAGAGCCTCAGTGGGGCTGGACACCAGCTGGGGTCTGGAATTACGGTGTGGAGTTGCTGGGGGGGGAGCGGGGGGGGGGGGGGGCGTGGAATAAAGGGCTCCCAGGAGGGAGGGTCCTGGGTGAGGGACACATTGGAGGTGGGATCTAAACCCAGAGAAGGGGGTGCAGGGGCGATACAAAAGTCTCAGGGCAGAGAAAGGAAAAGAAATGGGGGCTCTGGAGAAAGAATGGGGTGTAATGGTGGGGTAGAGGGAAGGAGGCAAGAAGAATGATACCTGGTTGGAACTGGGGTTCAGGAAGGAGGGATCTGGGTGCTGGAGAGATGAGAGATGCCGTGAGCCCTCCTAGGACCCGGGAAGGAGTGGGGGAGGGGCGAGAGGCCAAGGTCAGGGGTTTAAGGATGGAGGCGGTGTTAAAGGAGGGGCGAGGGTTCTTGGAAGTGGACACTAGACGCAGGCGTCTAAACTGGGGTTAGAATCGACGCGATCCAAGCTGCATCCCACCCGGGGATGGCAAGTGAGGTCTGACCAGCGCCCCCATCCGGTGCCCCCCAGCGCTGCCGGGATCTGCGGAATTTCTCCTCCCTGCGCGCCATCCTGTCAGCCCTGCAGTCGAACCCCATATACAGGCTCAAGCGCAGCTGGGGCGCGGTCAGTCGGTGAGGTTCAAAGAAGGCGTGGGGGGCCGCAGGCGCGCGACCGCCTCCCCCGCCCATCCCAGCTCTGACCCTCGATCCTTCTCTGTGTCCCCAGGGAACCGTTATCCACATTCAGGAAACTTTCGCAGATTTTCTCCGAAGAGAACAACCACCTTAGCAGCAGGGAGATTCTGTTGCAGGTATAGACGGGTGCAAACCCTGTGCATTCCAGGCCTGGGCAGGGTCTTGCTGCTGGTTGTCACAACATCCTGTGGCCTTTTCCTACACCTGAAGAATGACCTTCCCCATGTCGGTGGGCAGCCCTGTGTTTTTCTGGCCTTCGCTGCTCCCATTACAGATCACACCCGGCGACAGCCTTATTTATTCCTTCAACAAATTCCAGAAGTTACAGGGGAAAGGGCCCTTGCAGTCAGAGCAAAGAGGAACAACAACAACAAAAACATTGCACACAGGACTCTACCTTGATAAGCAAAACTAAAACATGGGTGCTCACAGGTCTGATTTATTGTAGGCAAGGTTAGGTTCTAATTGCAATTAGGAGGCACACCCTTTTTAGCTTAGTGTTTATGTCCAAGGCCTTCCACCTAGGTGAACAACTAAATAAAATTAATAAATGCTTCTTCATCCTCTCTCTTCCTAGCTGCCTGCTTGCCTTCATTCCTGCCTGCATTCTTCCTCTAAAAAAATTATAATAGTAATTGCAATTAAGTGCTAGTTCTTTGAGTGAATGCAGAACATTCTAGAATATTCTAGAATATTCATTCCTCACACTGCTTTTCTGCAGGTCTCTGACCAAATGTGACCTTCCCAGATGTCCGTGTTGTCGTGTCCCCCCCCCACCCCGCCCAGCATCTCCACACCCCCCATCTCTGCCTGGCCTTATAGTACATGGTTGAACTTGGTTGTTCATGAATATCCTTGCTCATATCTATTCTGGGAGGCCAGTATTTTTGTCTTTGGTTTTTTGTGGCCTCCCCAGCACAGAGAACAGTGATTGGCCCAGAGTAGGTGCTTAATTTATATCTGTGAGTGGACTGATGTCCTAAATATTAATAAAGGGCCAAAGGCCAAGGAACTCTGCATTAAGCACTTACTATGTGCCGGGTGACCTCTCTCCTGACCAGACACAGTACCTGCCTTGAGCAAACACAATTCAACTATCCAGCAATGATATAATTAATTACCAGGCTGAGGCCCATTCCCAGGAGCGTGGGAGGCAGATGGCTATTCCATCCAGGCTGGGAACACTGAGGTCAAGGATTCTCACCTGTGTCATGGGTGGCTCTGGGGCCAAAGTTCCTGCAAGTCCCACCTCCCATCATCCATGGTAAAGCTCTTCTCCCCTCCCCCACTGTTCAGTTTTCCTTTTTTTTTTTTTTTTTGGTTAAGAAGCGGGAAGCAGACAGGGATGAAGACAGCCGACAGGAAGGAAGGAAGAAGAGGAAGAAGCATTTTATGTATTTAGTTGTTATTTAGTCGTTCATTTTAGTGCCCTGCCATCCCCACCAACACCTCCCTGCCCCGCTGCCCAACCCCCTCCTGGTCCTGGGCCCAGAACAAAGGTGTTAGCTAGATGTGGACTGTACCCCAGATGTGGACTTAACATCCAAGCCACCAGAGTATGTCATTTTTCTTTCTTTTTCTTTTTCTTTTTTTTTTTAAGGAGAAAGGAAGCAAGCGGGAATGGAGGCAAGTAGGCAGGCAGGCAGGAAGCGAGAGGAGGAAGAAGCATTTATTTCTTTGTTCATTTTGGTGGTTTTCCCCAGCTCCCAGGTGTGAACCTGGTCCTTGGTCCTCATAGGGTCTTTGCCCCAGTCAGTGGCTTAATGCCTGAGCTTAGGATTGCTGAAAGTATAGTGGGTGCATATAGGGGCTCTGGAGGCCTCTTCTTTCATGGAGGGATCAGAGACCCCATGACCCCATGACTATTCAGTCTTCCCCTCCCCAGGAGGAGGCCACAGAAGGATCCCAAGAAGAAGATTCCCCCCCAGGAAGCCTGACTTCAGTGAGTGATATGGGGGAAACCAGTGGAATCCTCTGGGAAGGGGTGGGGAAGAGGAAGATGGGGTTTGGTGGTGACTGAGAATGACTGGAGCTTTGTTGGGGGCGTGGGCACAGAAACTGCCTCCAGGCCCTGTTCCCTATCTTGGAACCTTTCTCACGGACCTGATTATGCTGGACACAGCCCTGCCGGACATGCTGGAGGTCTGACCCCCAACTCCTGACCCCAGCACTGAGGCTTCCCGCCCTCCCACCCCTGACTGTGCACTCCTGAACCCAGCCCCTGACCTTGACCCTTTATCCTTGGCCCTGGAGGCTCCAGTTCAGACAAAGTTTGCCCCCAGGGAGAGCTCATCAACTTTGAGAAGAGGAGGAAGGTGAGCTGGCCCTGGAGTGGGTGTGGGGGTGGGGTTGGCAGACAGGGTTGGGGTCTCAGAGGCTGCCCCCTCAGGAGTGGGAGATCCTAGCCCACATCCGGCAGCTGCAGAGGCGATGTCGGAGCTACAGCCTGAGTCCTCGCCCACCCATCCTGGCCGCGCTCCGTGCCCAGCGCCAGCTCAGCGAGGAGCAGAGGTGACCAGTGTCCTGACCTGGCCCCACCATGACTGACTCTGAATTACTCCCACCATGCGCCTCTCCCCGTCCTCTAAACCCCTTCCTGAGCCCTGATTCCCCGGCATGTGACTCTGTGACATCTTTGGCCCAATCAAGGACCCCAAAGGCCTCCAACCTGAAACGTTGACCCTATTTGACATTCTGTGTCAGCCTTTCCTGGTCAGCTGGCCATCCAGCTCCACCCCACCTTCTGACCCTGCTGACCCATGACCCATAAATGCGTCCCCTCTGCCTCTGAGTCCCCTCCGTGACCCCCCAGTCCTCAGCAACTCACTCAACTTTGACGTATGTTGGACCACCGAACTCAAGTCTTCAGTCCTTTCCTTTCATTCTGTGAAATCTGTGACCCTAACCGTGGACCCCAATGACTGTCTAACCTTAAACTATCCTTGACCTCACTTGACTCTTCAGTGCCACTCTGTGAATTCATGACCTGTCACCCCGGCCATCCATCTCATTCCCTCAAAAAGACCCTGCTGGACAATGGCCTCACTAACTACTCTGACCTTTGATTTGAAATCCCTGGCTGCTCCTGCTTCTAACCAAAACCTAGCTCCCTGCTTCTCCATCTCACCTCTTCATCCTCTTCTGATTCCTGACCCCAACCTGGTTGTTCACACCTTAACCCCTCAGCTACCACGTCTCTCGTGTCATTGAGCCACCAGCTGCCTCCTGCCCCAGCTCCCCACGCATCCGGCGGCGTATCAGCCTCACCAAGCGACTCAGTGCGTGAGTTTTGGGGTGTGATGTGGGCAGAGATGGGGGGCAGCTTCTGGAACTGTGTGCCATCAACTGCCTCCCCTGTCCTTGTCCTCAGGAAGCTGTCCCGAGAGAAAGGCTCATCCCCTGGTGGGAGTCCCGGGGACCCCTCGTCCCCCACCTCCAGGTAAGGATCCCACTTGATGGAGGGACTGGAGACATGGCTGAGAGAGATCTGAGCAGTCACCCCACCTTTGGTTTTGTGTTCTCCCAGCCTGTCCCCAGGATCCCCGCCATCCAGTCCTAGAACCAGAGACCCTCCTCCTGGAAGTCCCCCGGCATCTCCAGGGCCCCAGCTCCCCAGCACCAAGGTACCGGGAAAGCTGGTATGTGCATGTGTTTGTGTGCACGCGTGTAGGTATGTGATTATGTGCCTTTGTGTGCCTGTGTATCGGCACATATATTTGCATGCATTGCGTGTATGTGTGTGAGCATGTGCGTAGATGTCTGTGACTGGCTGGCACCGACTCAGGATGTCTGTCCAGGGGCCCACGGGCCTCTCTAGGGCCCGGTCTGTGGGACTGTCCATCAGTTATGCTCAGACCTAGGCCAGTGCTACCACTTACCCACAGGCCTCTCCGGGGGGTGATCACATTCTTTCACGAGGACACGTGTGTCCCTAGGATCGTGTACACCTAACGGGGGGATGTAGGCCTAAATAGCCAAGCTCTCCCCAGGACACTGTGTGGGCTTGGCCTTGGCCCCGGGCTCGTGTGTGTCCAGTCGTGAGGCCGTGTGTTCTCACTGCCCCCTGTGCTCATGGGTTTCTCGTGTCTGAACATGGTCTGTGTGTTCGTCATACATCTGGGAATTTGTTGAGCCGGAAATGGGCGTCTGTAAAGGATGGACATGTGAAGACCTTGGCTGTGTGTGGCCCGAATTGTGTGTGCCCTGGTTCTGGGAGGATGTGCTAAGAACATCAGTAAGAGAGGGGTCTGCCTCACTGCTCAGCCCCCTACTTCTCCACTGCCCACAGCTGCCGCTGAGCCCCGACGTGCCCAGCCCCCAGCCTCTGTTATCTCCCCTGAGCGGACCTCGAATGCCCGTGCCTGGACAGCAGGGCTCAGAGGCCCGCGTCATCCGTGTCAGCGTCGCCAATGACCACGGGAACCTGTATCGGAGCATCTTGGTGAGGGGCCGGGCTGGGGACCTGCTGAGCAGCCTTGGTCTTGAGGATCCAGCCAGCCCCTCACCTGCCACCTCTCTTCCCAGCTCACCAGTCAGGACAAGGCCCCTGGCGTTGTGCAGCGAGCTCTAGAAAAGCACAATGTGTCCCAGCCCTGGGCCCGTGACTACCAGCTCTTCCAAGTCCTTCCTGGGGACAAGGGTGAGCGGGGACAGCTGGCATGAGGTGGTACTGGCACAGCATGTGTGTGTGTGGGAGGGGGGAAAGGCTGTAAATGGCTGTAGGCTTAGTGTAGGGAAGGTTTTCTAGGATTCATGGGAAAATGAGGTCGTCCAGGGTCAAAAGAAATGGAGCAGGTTGTCTGGGCTTCAATTTGTTGGATCCTGAGGTAGTTCAGGCTCAGCCCGGTGAGATGGGAGTCTCCAAGGAATCTGGGTTTGGATTCGAGGGGACATGAGTTTGTGTAGGCTCAGCATGGGGACACTAAAGTTATTTGAACTTGACCCAGGAGAGGACCCCGTGGGACTGACATTCAGGGCAGATGGAACATAAGGTTGTGCAGTGGAGAGGGAGGTAGTGTCCAGTTTTCAAGAGGGAGAGGCAAGTGATTGCCTGTTTGTTTGTTTTTTAATGAAAGGTGTAGGCAGGAATGAAGGCGAGTAGGCAGACCGACAGGAAGAGAGAGGAGGAGGAAGCATTTATTTATTTTATTTACTTGTTCATCATGGTGGTTCCCTGAAGTCCCAGGTCTTGAACCTGGGACCTTGGCAAGTACGTGGACTGCACACAACTCCTACTCCACCAGGGGGCGCCAAAAAAAATTTTTTTAAAGGAAAGCTGCAGGTAGGAATGAAGGTGGCCAGGCAGGCAGGAAGAGGAGGAAGAAGCATCTTTATTTCATTTTTATTTAGTTGTTCACACTGGTTGTTTCCCCCCGGACCTGGGACTCAAACCCAGGGGGATGTGGTCTACGCTCCTCTGGAGACGATCGACTTGACCACTACTCCACCAGGGCATGACAAGTAGTTGCCAGATTGACGTGAAGGTGGCAGGACATCAGGAAGGGATAGATGAGGTTGTGCAGTGATCAAGGGTGAGGGCCCCAGTCAGAAGTTGTTCCCGTTCTTGGTGAGGGCAGCATGAACTTGGCCAGAAATTGGCTGGGTGCGGGGAGAACAGGAAAGGTAGGAAATTGTTTGGAATGGGCAACCTTAGTTTGCCCAAGCTTAGAGCACAGGGTGTCTAGGCTCTAGGACATGAGATTGTTCAGGCTTCACGTGGGTAGTTGTTCAGGATCTCAGTGGGGGAGAACAAGGTTTTTTTGTTGGTGGCTAAAGAGATGCAGGGAAAATGGCAGGAGCTTCTGAGGGCCTCTCTGGGATACATATGAGGTGGTGCCAGCCTTTCACCATCATCTCCACCCACGGCCAGAGCTGCTGATTCCTGACAATGCCAACGTCTTCTATGCCATGAGTCCAGCCGCCTCTGGGGACTTCGTGCTGCGGAGGAAGGAGGGGGCCCGGCATACAACCGTCTCCCCAACCTGAGGGAGTCGTCATCTCCCTCCAGGACACAGCCCTCCATGGACAACTTGGGGCCTGGCTTCTGTCACCATGGGGGCAGGGAGGCAGCCACTGTACCCTGTGAGCTCCCCAACTTTAGCCCATTAGACCCCACCTCTCTGGTGCTCTTGACACCAGATCCCTATTCCAAGATATCAGTTCATGGGTGGTCCATACACACTGAAGGGAGGGGAACATTGGAGGGTGGGGAGTGAGACCCGTTCCCAGAGAAATCTTCGGACTCTTGGAGATGTATCAGAACAGACAGAAATGGATTGAAAATAGTGACCAGAGTTAGAAAGGGGTTGGCATGACTGGACGCTGCAGGGCCAAGGGATTGCCACACACACAGGGTTCAGGACTCCCTTTCCCCAACATTATTGAGGTGGGAAGCTTCTTATCTGCTGTGTATATGGGAGTGAAAAAATAAGATTCCATTGGAATCGAAGACAGATAACATGAATCAATAAAGGCCGTGAGGATGAAAGGAGAGGGGTGAGCTGTCACTCAGCACCTAGGGTAGGAAGTAGAAACACACAAGAGAAGAAGTGAGCTGTTGGACGCCCTGTAACATAGTTCTTACAGCAACGACAATAATATGCCCACCTGTGAACTCCATTTTTGCCTGACATCCACTAGATTCTTCATATCTCACTACAAATTAGTGCAGTTTCAAGTGGTCAAAAACTCAGTTCAAAAATGTATGCGCCAAAAAGAAACTTAATATGGCTCAAATTCATTGGAAAGTCCAGAGTACGAGCTTCAGGCACAGCTGGATCCAGGGACTCCAAAGATGTCATCAGGATTTTGTGTCTTTTGGCTCTGATTTGTTCTGAGGATGAGATCATCACTTGTCTCTTAAAAATCCAATCAGTATCTTCTATGGTAATAGAATTATTGATTTTTGAGCTGACCACCTTGAGTGAAAACTACGTTTCTCAATATCCTTGTAACAAAATGTGGTCATGGATCCAAGTCTTGGTCAGTGAGACATAAAAAGAGAGCATATTCAAATTCTCTTAAAGAGAAGAGTCTGTCCACCCCTCCTCCCTCTTTTTTGCCTGTTGATGTCTAGAATGAAGACTGAGAGTGAATCATTTTCGATTGAGTGGTTCACATACTGAATAACTGAGCAACAAACTGAAAGGGGTGTGACTTTTGAGACCAGGGAGCTGCCATATTGAATCACTGCTACTTGGATTGTTATAACAAAGGGAATAAATATCTATCTTAAGACACTGTCATTTGGGTCTCTTTCAGCAGACAAAAAAAAAATTGTAATAATTATAGCCCCACACTAAGGCAGGCTTATACCTCCTGGGAGGGCACTGCCAGGCTGACTATCTAGCCTCTCCTTCCCATCAACTGCAACCAAAGTCCTAGAGCAAATGTGCCCACCCCAAACCAATCACTGTGTCTAGAGGAATGTAATACACTGATGGACCAGACTCTGGACCTGTCCCCATCCTTTGAGCTCGCAGAGAAAATTCCAGTCCCAGGAGTGGATTCTGGGAAGGCATGTAAGTGAAAGTCGAGTTTGGGTGCTGTTACCAGTAGGGGAGGGAATTCAGGAACATAGGCAAAAACAATCCTTAAGCTTCTAAATATTATGTCTGGAGTGATAATGGTGAACATCCAGGTACTGTCTAGGGTGGGAGAGGAGATAGAATATCTAAGCATCGTATGGGGTCTGATAAAAGGCAGATTACAGAATACAACATACTACTTTATTGGTGTTTCCTGCCTCAAAACAGAGGATGTAAGTAACAGCATCTCTCTCTCTAGAAAGGTGCCGGCAGGGATGAGGGTGAGTAGAAGCAGGCAGGAAGACGGAGGAGGAGGAAGCACTTAATTTCGTTTTATTTAGTTGTTCACATTGCTTGTACCCCCTGACCTGGGATGCAAACCCTGGTCCTCCAGATGTGTATGGACTATGCTCCTTTGGAGCTGCTGATTTAACCAGTACTCCACCGCAGTGCACCGGCACGCCCATTTTTATACAGGAAGAATTGAGACTCACGCCAGAATATATAACTACTGGGCATCATCACAGCTGAGCATTTCTGCTTCTCTGTCACACACATAATCCAGTTTCCAAATGCCAGTTACCTGAGGAAGGGATTGTTTTTGCTTCTTAAGTGCATAAATGTAGACGTGACTTAACACAAGATCCATGCTGTCGACATCTCTCAGCTTGGTTTTTCTCTGATTTGGGACCACAGATATATTTTGAGCTCCTACTGTGTGCCAGCTCCTGTTCTAGGTGCTGGGATAGCGCAATGAACAAATGGATATCTGGGGGCGGCAAGCTAACAACAAAACAAACACATTAGATAGCTGTAAGCACCAAGATCCGTATTAACAGGAAGGAGTGAGTCCTGTGATAGTTAGAAGAACCTTCCAGGTGGTTGGAAGAACCCGTATTAGCTTCACGGTCTGGCAGTGTTTTCCCTTCCAGTGGTAAAAATGTCTCTAATTACTCAACAGCTCCACCTCATTACCGGATTTAAAGCACATCCTTTTCTCAGTAACTCTTGGGAAAATCCTGGATGGAAGCGCATTGGCTCGAAGAACAGGTCACATGCCCACCTAAGCCAATCACTGTGCGCCTGAGCTCTACGGTGTGCTCTGATTGGATAGTCCAGGCAGGGCGTGTTCCTCCAAGGAAACGCTCAACCAAATAGTGATCACGGTTTGTTCGATAATTACTTTCCATATTATTAAGTGAATTTGGCGCGCCCTGGTGGAGTAGCGGTTGGGTGCAATCCCCATACATCCCAAGATTCGAGGTTCGCGTCCCGGGGTCAACCAAGATGAACTAAATAAGAAGAATCAAGCGTTGCTTCCTTGCCTGCCTGATTCTGCTTGTCTTCATGCCTGCCTGCACCTTTTCTTTAAAAAAAGAAAAAGAACTGCACATTGCACGCTCTTTGTAAAGCAAAAGCCGAAGCGCATAACCATGTAAGCATAAAGTAATTTTTTCCCAGCCCCCTCTGTGGCTCCAGAGGCTGAAACGCAGGTTATGAAAGCTGTAGACCCAGGTTTGAAATGGTGGACCAGAGTTGGAGCCCCGTGGCGGGGGGATGGGAAGGTAAGAAAAAAACCAACTTCTTTGCCCCCAAATTAATCACAAATGAAATCTCCAACTCGCTTTAAAAAAATAACATACAAGATCATTTGGTCCATTTTTTTCGCCCTGCCTAGCACTGGGCACTCAACCGCTAGTCGTGGAGTTTATTATTTATTCCTACACAGACTGGCAGAGATGTTGATTAGCACGATAATATCAGTAGCTGACTTCTTTGGAATGTTTGCTATGTGCCCAGCCAGATTTTACAGATGAAAGGACTGAAGCTCAGGTAAGTAAGTCACCTGTTGAGGGTTTCACAGCAAGAAAGTGTGTCTGATGCCAAAACCCTGAGCTGTTTCCGACACCCCCCGTCCTTCCCCAGCCAGCCACCCACCCAAAGAGGCCGCTAGGTCCTGGAGGCGGCCCCTGCTTCTCCTTGCAGGGCCGGACTGGGCGGCTGCCTCCGGCTTATCTCAGCCCAGGCTGCGTGCTGGTCCCGCCTCCCCACCCCCCACCCCGGAGGAAGCTACCGCTTCTAGACGCCTGTCCGGGAAGGGCCTTGGTCAGCTGTGTCCGGCGGAGCCAGCTGCTGACCCAGCTGTGGATTGTGCCAAGAGCGGAGGAAGGGGGGACAGGAGCCCTGGATCCCCCGTGGCAGGAACAGTATCATGGGCTACCTCTGGGCTTCGCTCTGGCCCGGTGTCGGCTCCCTCTGTCTCCTGCTCTCTGGGGCTGCCTGGGCTCCCCAGCCCAACCCCCAGAACCCCAAGTTTGAGAGCAAAGGTAAGGATGGAACTGTAAAGGGAAGGGGAGCACACCGTACCCTGGAGGGTAGAGCTGGAGGTCTGAACTGCTAGGCTGGGTCCTGGAAGCCAAGCTGGTGTCTGAACTCTTAGACAGGGTCCTCGTGTTTGACGCCGTGTTTAAGTCCCCAGACGGCGTCCTGGGGCGAGAAATTAGAGATGGGCATAAGCTTCCTTTCTTTTTTTCTTTGTTTTCTTTTCAAGGACTTTGGAACACGCTAAATTCTTAATGGGGCAGGGGTGATACGGACTGCACGCCCTGTGGTTGTTGTCCCCAAGAGGAGGGGACCTAGCGGACCCTCCAGTTGGGGAGGGAGGTTATAACAAACCTTGGATCCTAGGCACTGGGCCGCAGATGACTGTAAACACGGTTTTCGTGCGCCCTCCAGATCCTGGGCTCTCGGGGTTGTAGAAGGGGGGCGGGGGCCACGGTTGGCGCTATCGGGAAACCCGGAGCCTGCAGGGGCCGATAGGGCGCCCCGCCTCCTCCACACGCCCACTCGCGCGAAGGCAAGTCCAGGGCTAGGGCGGTGCTGGCAGCGGGAGGCGGAGGTCTTGAACACCGCGAGTAGCTCAGTCGATCGTGGGGTGTTTATGTTTTGGGGGAATCATGAGGCAAGTAACCAGCTTTGGGAGGTTCGGAGCCATCGCGTTTGCGGACCCCTCGAGGGCCCCCCACCCTTCTGGTACGGAGATAGGCGTGGCTTTGTTCTTATCTGTCCGCGCAGGCGGCGAGAGGAGGAGCGGGGAGAGCGCTGTGGCCAGAGCCCAGGACTCGGCCCCCCTGATGTCTTCCCTTGCCCCCACCCCTCAGCAGCGCTGCTGGCGGCCCGCGGGCCCGAAGAACTTCTATGCTTCACAGAGCGTTTGGAGGACTTAGTGTGTTTCTGGGAGGAGGCGGCCAGCGCCGGGGTGGGCCCGGACAACTATAGTTTCTCCTACCAGCTCGAGTGAGTCCGACTGGGCAGGCGGAGCACCCTCACAAGTGGAGGGGACGGGGAGGTGGGGCAGAGTTCCCCAGATCCCCTAGCTGGGGACGTCCCCAGGTGCCAGGGGCTGGATGTCGTCCCCCCAGGTGGTCATAGACACGAAGCCCGTGCCGTCAGGGCTGATACGCCCCCTAGTGTCCGAGGCTGGAACACTCCCTTGATCACTCCGAACATCAGGGCTCGGACAGCAACCTTCCAAATCAGGACTAAGGTGTGGCGTAGATCGGGGCTGGGGCGCCCCCTGGTGGTAGTGTCCCCCAAGCACCCACCGTCTGGGCTAGACACACTCTTTGGTCCTGCGTCCCAACTTGCTCCCTTTCCTCTCGGGTCTCTTGGGGCACAGGGGTGAACCGTGGAAGCCCTGCCCTCTGCACCAAGCGCCCACGACTCGTGGCGCGGTGCGCTTCTGGTGCTCGCTGCCGACGGCCGACACGTCCAGCTTCGTGCCTCTGGAGCTACGAGTCACGGCAGCTTCCTCGGGCGCTCCACGCTACCGCCGGATCATCCATGTCAACGAAGTGGGTAAGTGCGCAGGGAATGAGGGGATGGTCCACAGGAGGGGTTCTTGGCACCGCCCATCTCTTCAACCCCTTTCCGCAGTGCTTCTGGACCCCCCAGCGGGGCTGCTAGCACGACGGGCGGAAGATAGCGGCCACGTGGTACTGCGCTGGCTTTCGCCGCCTGGGGCACCCGTGGCGAGCTTGATCCGCTATGAAGTGAACATCTCGGCAGGCACCGCTGCAGGGGGCACGCAAAGGGTGAGACCCCCGTCTCCAGCCCAACCCCAAAGGTTCTGCAATCTAGTCCTGCCTGGCCTTTCTAAGTCTTGCCCAGTCACACTGTGGCTCCGCCCCTATGTCCTCGACCCTGACGCCCAAGACAACTCTGACGTGTCTCCTTTCTCAATGCCTACCAACCCATCTGAACCTAATCCCACTTACCCACTTGTCACCAATTCCACAGTCCACTTCGTTTCATATCCCGTACCCCTTCAGGGCCCCGCCCCCTCTGTGCTCTGGCCCCGCCTTCTATTGCTCTTGATTGGCCCTGAGCCTTCTTGGGTACCGCCTCCTGTTTCTCTCCACCCCACCCCCCCAAACCCCACCCCAAGGTTGGGCGCTCTTCTTCCTTTCTCTGATTGGTTTGGTCCTTTCAGGGCCCGCCCTTTCCCCTGTTCGCCCTTTCCTTATTGGCTACACCTCTTGCCCGGGCCTTGCCTCCAGGTGGAGATCCTGGACGGGCGTACCGAGTGCCTACTGAGCAACCTGCGGGGTGCGACGCTCTATACTTTCATGGTGCGTGCACGAATGGCGGAGCCGAGCTTCGGCGGCTTCTGGAGCGCCTGGTCCGAGCCGGCGTCGCTGTTGACCGCTAGTGGTGAGACCCAAGCAGGGTTGTAAAATGGGCTGGGGCGGAGCATGGGGCAAACCCACCGCCCTGATGATCTTCCTGTTTCCCAGACCTGGACCCCCTCATCCTGACGCTATCCCTCATCCTGGTGCTCATCTTGCTGCTGCTGGCTGTGCTCGCCCTGCTGTCCCACCGCCGGTGAGCACTCCTTTCGCGTACCGGCCCCAGACTCCTCCCCAGCAATATCCTCCTTTCTCTGAGAGCGCCTAGGTTCAGAGGACAGGCACCAGTTCAGGGTCACACCGTGAGGAATCAGTGGCAGGACTGAGATGTAAACCAGACCAGACCCACACTCTCAGTTAAAATTTTCTGCTCATGGGGACATTCGCCTGGTTTTACTTCTACTTCTGATGAATCAACCAGATGGAGCAGATGGATAGATTTAGCCTCTAAGTGCTCCACCCATCCCTGTTAAACTCCTCAGGTGCTTTATAATCACCCATCCTGAGGCAGACACCAGGGAGAAAATAGAGAAGAAACCAGACATGTCCCTGACCTTGTGGTTCTCATAGCTGTCAGACATCAAGCAAGGGAATTGAGACGTTTTGAGTATAAATTGTGACGAGTGGAATTCCAGAAATCAATGGTGTGTGGTAACATGCCAGGATAGTGAGGAAAGGCCTCCGGGAGGTGACAACAAAGAGAAAAACTGATAGTCGGAAGGAGGCAGCTATATGGAAAGCAGGGAGAAGAAATAGCAAGTACAAAGTCCCTGAGGTGGAAATGAATTTGGAATATTGACGCTTCAAGAAGAGTTATGTGACTAAAGCAGAGTTTGTGAGGGGAAGTGGTAGATGATGAGGTGAGGGAGGTGACAAGTATCATATCATGTATCATAAAATGGATATTTTTTAAGGAAAGGTATAGGCAGGAAGAGAAAGGAGAAGCATTTTCTTTTATTTAGTTGTTCTTTTTGGTTATTCCTGCCAATTCCGGGATGTGAACCTGGGGCCTTGGGATGTATGGGGACTGTGCCCAACTCTTACTCCACCAGGGCATGCCACAAAATGGATTTTATTATTGTATTGAGAACTATGGAAAGAAATGATGAGGGGAGTAACATAATGAACTTCCAGGCAAGCTTAAGGATACTTCTGTATGGAACGCCTATGCATCCATCAAAACCCTATTCCAATTGCCCTTTCATGAGGTCTTTCAGATACTTCAGTCAAAGCTTCCCGGACCTTTTGTACTCCCCTGCCTCCGTCATGATCACCATAGCTCAGGTGTATCTGTGCCCCATGACTGGGTGCTGAAGAGGTGTTCCATGATACTTGCCCATGTACTCATTTCTTTTGGCTTTACCAGGACTCTGAAACAAAAGATCTGGCCTGGTATCCCAAGCCCCGAGAGTGAGTTTGAGGGCCTCTTCACTACCCACAAGGGTAACTTCCAGGTAGGTGGCCTAACTGTACCCTCAGGATCTGGGACTTCTCTTGCAGCTGAACCCAGGTCTCTGACCAGACTGCCTCTGTTTCTCCAGCTATGGCTATACCAGAATGATGGCTGTGTTTGGGGGAGCCCCTGCACCCCCTTCACAGAGGATCCGCCTGCGGCCCTGGAAGTCCTCTCTGAACGTTGCTGGGAGGTAGCACAAGCAGAGGAGCCAGGGGCAGAAGATGAGGGGTCCCTGCTGGAGCCAGTAGACAGGGAGCATGCCCAGGACTCCTACCTGGTACTGGATAAGTGGTTGCTGCCTCACAGTCCAGCCAGCGAGGACCTTCCCGGGCCTGGTGGCAGTTTGCACACAGCAGCCATGGACGAAGGCTCAGAAGGCTCCTTTTGCTCGTCCACCCTGGCCCTGAAGCCTGGACCAGAGGGCGCCTCAGCTTCCAGTTTCGAGTATACCATCCTCGATCCCAGCTCCCAGCTCTTACGCCCGAGGGCATTGCTCCCAGAGCTGCCTCCCACCCCACCCCACCTAAAGTACTTGTACTTTGTGGTGTCTAACTCTGGCATCTCAACTAACTATAGTTCTGGGGGTTCCCAGGGAGCCCAGGAGGACTCATCCAATGCCCCCTATTCCAACTCTTATGATAACAGCCTCATCCCAGTCCCGAAGGCTTCACCACCCAGCTACGTGGCCTGCTCTTAAGACTCTAGCCCTCAGATGTTTGGGGGCCCAGCATGCCCTCCTTCAGGACTAGGGGCATGGCTAACCTTGGCCCGGTGCCCCAATCCATCCTGTTTCAGAAGCGACAACTTAGCAGTATTTTCATGTGTGTGTGTGTGTATATGTACAGTTTTCTATCATGACTTTACAAACACCGGGTAAGTGTTCCCCAGGCCCAGGACATAAGGGCGGCAGAAATAGGTCGAGCTCAGCCTAGCAATCTGAACAATCACAGGAAAATGAATTCCTCCGATCAGCACGCTGCCAGACAACAAGCAAAGAGAAAACCAGCAGAGGATTCTGAGCGCCGTTTTAAGGATCTCACCTAGAAGTGGGCGCCATTCCTTCACAAATCCCATTGGTTAGGAATAGTCACATGGTGCTGACTAGTCCCAAGGGCAGCTGGGAAATGTAGTTTAACAGGGAGAGGAAAGCTGTTTAATGAGCCTCTAGTTTCTACCGCTAATAACATGAATTCCAGGGTTTTATTTTGTATTAAGCAACGTTCTAAGAAAGCTCTCTGATGACACCAAATGTTATCGAGTGGCTCAAGGAGAATTGTGCTTTAATCACTACAAAAAATTGGGGGGCATATCCTGGTGGCTCAGGGGCTAAGCCAGTGACTGGGCAAAGGCCATCCAAGGACCCTGGTTCGCGACCCGGGGCAGGGTGGGGCAGGGGGGAGACAACTGAAACCAAATAAACAAATAAATAAAAGTGCTTCCTTCTCTTAAAGATTCTTCCTCTCCCTTCCTCTCTTAAAAAAGAAGTTAGCCCCACCCTGACTCCACCCTTTGAGCCTCTTTTTTTCGAATTCAGCTCCATCACTGGTCTCCGCCTCACTCTTAACTGTTTCTGTGGCTCCACCCCATTCATATTCCCTAAAAACTCACATTCATGCATTAGGACGTGTGCAAGTGTTCGTAACAGTATTCTATACAGTATTGCTGCCTCCTAGTAAGACTGTGAAGAAATTGTTGTAAAGTCGTTGACAGAGTTGTATGCATCAAGGAAAAGGGAATGATCTAAAATATGTGGCCCGGTGCACACTAGTGGCTCAGGTGGCTGAGACGCTGGTGTGCAAACTGTCCAGCCCATAGATAGACAGGGGTTCAACCGCCCGGCCAGGGTGGAAAAAACAAAAATTAACAACTAAATAGGTTTCTTCCTCCTCCTCCTTCCTTAATGCTGGTACACCTGAGTGTCTTAGTGGTTAAGTTCAGAACCTCCGGCTGGTGCAGTCCACATACGGTCCAAGAATTTAGGTCTGTGACCCAGGGCTGGGGGCTGGGGTGATTTGGGAACAGCCAAGATGAATAAAGAAATGGTTCTTCCTCCACTTTCTTCCTGCCTATTTGCCGTCATTCCTGCCTGCACCTTTCCTTTAAAACAAAGAATTGGTTAAATAATACTGAGTAGGAAAGGGAATCTCAGAAGATTATATATCTCATAAAATACTTTTAATAAAGTTCAAAACAGCAAAAGTAAACAATATGTTAATTGGGCTTAATATGTAAAGAGTATCGTGTTATTTAAAGGAAAAAACCACTTTACATTCTTTAGGTCTTGGAATCTACACATGTCCTTGAGGTTAAGAATTCCAGTCACAGGAAACTGAAGCACTGAGAGACTGTCATACACCAAAGTTTAAGGCTGGCCTCCAGAGCTTGAACCCTTGTCTGGGCTGGGATCACCAGCCTGAGTGGACCGCGGTGTGACTGTCGTCCCTCCATCTGGTCGGAAAGTCACACACCACTCTTCCCTGGGGCTAGGTCCACCTGGTTCCAGGCAAACTCGGAGGCAGCGCTGTCCTTGGCCTGGTGATTCCAGCTGCAGCCAGCACTGGGCAGGAAAATACCTCTGGATCAATGACAGATGCAGGGTATCCCCACTGTCCCCCTGTTCCTGGGTCTGCAGGGCCACAATGAGCCCACAGCACCGGTCAGGTCCCATCCGGTGGCTGAAGTGGGCAGCAGTGTCTAGAAGCAGGGCAGCTAGGTAGGCGGCTTCCTGGGTCCCAGGGTCTTCAGCTAGGTACTCCTCCAGACCATCAAGCAGCAGGAGGGAGGGGAATGGCCCTTGGGTCTCATGAGCAGAGCACAGGAGTCGGAAAAGCTCACTGATTGAAGGTGGATATTGGAAGTGAATCTTCTAGAGGGAGAAAAAGGAAGGGCCAGATTCAGCACAGGGAGCCAGACTTCTAATTATGGAAGCCCTGCTTCTTTGCATACTTTGCGGGACGAGGCTCTCACTGCCCAGAGAGCTGGTTCCAGCATGAAGCAGCTCAAAGGAGTCGAATATTCCATCTCCCTTCCCTTTCGTTTTTATCCAACACTCATCGTTGCCTTGAATTAGTTAATAACAAGGTATGCCTTTTTGCCAAATCTCGAGGGCAATCTTTCCACGGAAAACCAGCCCCTAGCGTTTTCAGTCTGACCCCATCCCTCACCCCAGTTCTAAAGGAACCAAGTCGCTCCAAGACAGGACCCACACTTAGCCCCGCCCCTACTCGCCCCAGAGTCCACCTTTTGGGCACCGCCTTCGCTAATTCTGCTCCATCATTGGATAGTCTTTCCCTCTATCTTAACTAAGCGGCATGTGGCCACGCCCCCATTCATTCCTAATTCCGCCCCATAATGGCGGACCTACTTGGCTTTTCTTTGTCGTCCGCCATTGGTCTGTTTACCTGTTACTCAATCCTCGATCCGCCTGCCTCGGGCTGGCCCGCCTCTAGTCCCGCCCCTCCGTTACCTGTAACCGTAAGGGGTCGAGCGCTGCTCGGGTCCAGCGGGGCAGGCTTTGCAGAGGCCTCCTGGTCAGGAAAATGACAGGACCTCGGCCCTCTCCTGCCGCCTCCAGAGACGCTGCAAATAGCAATGTTGTCTTTCCAGAGCCCGGACTTCCGAGCAGCAGCAAAGGCGGTCCGGTCTCAGCTGTGCTTTCCTCCCCCGACCTGGCCGAGTGGCCCGAGCTTAACACCCGCCTCAGTGTCTCCGCCATTGGCAACGTATCTTTTTCTACCTAATCAGCGGCCTGTTTCTGTCCTTAATCCCGCCCCAGCCGAGGTCTCATTGGTTATAATGTAATTAGCTTCTCCATTGGTCCAAGGATCTATCCATCAAAGTTAAATCGGCCTTTGCAAGCTCCCCCCGCTAGGGAAGGAGCAAATTAAAGCCTGAGAGAGGAGGAATAAAAACCTGTGAAGGACCTAAGGCCCTTCTCAGGGTGACTCCGCTGGGGGAAGCAACAGAAATCCTATTATTTAAGCTAATCAACTCATCAGATCATTATGAAAGTTGGAGGGGCAGCCCCAAATCCCTGGCACTTTATTTAGAAGGCCCTTAGCCTCAGTTTACTAACCTGGAAAATGGAAATCATAACATCGCAGAGAAATATGATAATGGTCATGTGTTTCTGCTGATGTTACCCACTGACTATTGAGAAGGGGAAAGTTATGGACTGTCTTTCTGTTCCTGAGTATCCAGCTCATCAGCTGTGGTTTCTGAGGGTCTTAACTGGTTTCCTCACTGACCGGGGGTGGGGGGGGGGGGGGGGGGGGGGGGGGTGCTTCTTGGGTCTTCCTTGGAGCACGCGGCTGCGAGTCAGATCAAAGAAAGTCAGAAGAGACAAAAGGAAAGGGGCAAAGAGACCAAGGGAACGCCAGAGTGGGGACCTTGTTTTTCTTCACCTTTTATATCTTCACTACCCAGATTCATGACTAACGCAGGGATTCTCAATATATTCTTGTTAATGAATGAATGAAGAAGGAAGAAAAGGTTGATGAGAAACTAGGACAAAGGGAGGAGCAAGGTGAGCGATCAAGGGATGGCTGACTGGGCTCCTCAGTCAGGCTTTGCCCCAGAGCTGCCACTCAACCTCCTGTTGCCCTGGCAACTGTTTCCTGGTAACTTCAAAGTGGTGCGGTTGCCTGGAGACCCAGTGGCAGGATGGGTTTGAGATTCATTGGGCTTTCTCTCTCCCTCTGGGACCAAAACAAAGCTCCCCAACATCCCCCAGTATATTCACTCACACAATCAGGTACCCCCACACTGTTTTAGACACACACACGCACACAAACACAGCATTTCAGTATATATTATACTTTCAGAATTCCCAGCACCCACATGCTCACAGTCCTCTCTCTCTCTTTTTTTTTTTTTTTAAGAGAAGGAAGGGAGGGAGAAAAGGAAAGGAAGACACATTTAAGGAAAGAGGAGGAGGAAGAAACATCTTGATTTAATTAGTTGTTCATTTTGGTTTTTCACCCTGGCCCTGGATTGTGTACCCAGTTCCTTGGGGGCTCTGTGGGGTCACACACCAGCATCTCAGCCATACGATCCACAGTGGCCCACCTCACAGCCTTATCCACAAAGCATCTCTTTCACACTCACCTATATTCACACACCCACACCCCTTCCCTTGCACACACACAAGACCTCACTTGAATGCAACAATTAACCATACCATTATCACTAAACACACATTTCCTTTCAGCTGATATGCCTGCAAGTTTCTTTTTCTTTTCTTTTCTTTTCTTTTTTTAAGGAAAGGTGCAGGCAAAAATGAAGGTGAGCAAGCAGGCAGCAAGAGAAAGGAGGAAAGACTGTTTTCACTTTATTTTCATATAGTTGTTCACACTGGTAGTTTTCCCCCCATCCCCAAACCTGGGACATGAACCCAAGTCGGAGGCATGACTTAACTGCTACTGCACCCGGGGATGCCTGCGACTTGACACACACACACGCACGCACGCACGCACGCACGCACATGCACCACCTTGACCCCTTCCCCAAACGCATGATTCACCTAGCTTTACAACACTCCAAATGTACAAGGACCCAGTGGTGACAGCTGTGCAGTCACATCCACAGGAAATTGCTGAATATAGTCCTATACAGGTAGTTTGAACTTGATTTTCCCAGGGTGCTTGGCCCCCAGATATCCCAGGAGCTCACCTAGCCTGTCCATTCAGGTCTCTGTTCAAAGATCAGCTACTCAGGGAGGCTTTCCCTGACCACCTGGGTAAAAGCAGATACCCGTCACTTGTTAACTGCGTATTCATCTTTATTTCTCTTCAGATAACCTGCCACTTCCATCATGTATGTAGTTTATTGCTTCTCTCCCAACTAGAATATCAGCTCCACCAGGGGAGGGGCTCTTTGTTATTCTTGTTGGGATTTTAGTGCCTAGGCAAGGGCATGACACACAGTTGGTGCTCCTAAGTGTACACTTAATGAACACATTGGCAGAAATGTGAATGTTTGGCATGTCTCTCATGCAGACAGCACTTCTTCCTCTCACTTCTCAGAACCCCATCATGTTCTCACAGAGGGAACTTGGTCTCAGAGGGGCTTCCTGAAGGAGGAAAGACTGATGGATGAAAGGATGGGATGTGGACATCTCAGAGGCAGTCTGTATTTCTCCCTGGTTTATCATCATCCTCAAGTGATTAGCTCATTTATTTACCAAACATTTTTGTGGGCAGCTACTGTGTGCCAGGCCCTGTGCTGGGTGCTGGGGACTCAGTAGGGAACAGAAGGCAAAGTTTCTGTCCTGGTGGAGCTGGCATGACCACTAAGCTAAACAAGAAGTTTAGTTTATGAGAAGATAAATGTATGCAAAAAAAAAAAAAAGTTTGAATAAGGAAAAGAAGTTGAAAGTTTCAGTTGTTTTAAGGAAAGGTACAGGCAGGAATGAAGGCAAGGAGAGGCAGGCAGGCAGAGAGAGGAGGAAGCATTTTATTTATTTTTATTTTAGTTGTTCATCTTGTTTATTCCCTCCAGCTTTGGAATGCACACCTGAGTGCTTGGAATGTATGTGAATTGTTTTCAGAGTGAATTGTGTTAAAGAGAGAAAGTAAGGAAGAGGAGGTAGAAGCATTTTAAAGGAAGAAAGGGGCGCACCTGGCATCTTAGCAGGTAAATCTGCTGGGCAGAGTCCACACACATCCCAAGGACCCGGGTTCAAGACACGGGGCCAGGGAGAAATATCAAGATGAACAACTAAGTAAAATAAATAAAATGCTTCTTTCTGCTCTTAATTCCTGCCTGCCTGCCTACTCACCTTCATACCTGCCTACACCTTTCTTTTTAAAAAAGGAATGAAGGAAGGGGAAAAGGAAACGCTTTCCTTTATTTATTTGGTTTTTTGGTTTTTTTCCTTCAGCCCCAGATCTCAAGCATGTACCTTCTGGCTTCACATGGCTCACATCTCAGCTGCTGCCTTAGCCCCTGAGACACCAGGGCCTGCCAGTATAGTTTTCAGACAGGAGGAGAGTGAGGGAGGAGAGGAGAGGAAGAAGCATTTTTATTTTATTAGTAGTTTATTTTGATCCCCCCACCCTGCCCTGGGTCCTGAGACTTTGCATGGTCCGCATCCCAGCCATCTTAGTTTCTGAAGCCACAAAGGTGTCCTCTCAAGTTTTTAAATTTGAATAGGGTGGTAGGAACAGCTTTCAATGAGAAAGTAACATTTGAGTTAAAGCTTGAAGGACAGGAGAGATGGAGTCGCTATGACGATATACACATGGCAGGTATATGGGGGACGGGCACGCCAGGTGGAGGCGACTGTACGAGTGAAGATCATGAGACTTTGGGAGCATTGACTTTTACTACCAGTGCCAGACTTTTACTACCCATGATGGGGTTTGAACAGAGGAGGATCGTGTTCTGACTTACATTCTAAATCAGAGCTCAGCTCTAGCTGACTTAGAGATGCTGTGAGATCCATGTGGACATGTTGAGATATTGAATAAGCAAGTGCACCTTAGTCTGAGTATTTTACCGGAGATTAGCTTGGGGTGGGGGTGGGAGCGGGCAAGGCCCGGGCCCTCCTCTCTGTCCGCAACTGCTACTTGACCCTCTCTTGGCCAGGACCACGGACAGCAGCAAGTGGGCTGGGGAGGGCGCTGTCCTTTGTGCTGAAAAATTCTTCCTTCCTGGTCTATGTGGAGCAACACGACCGCGGCACTCAGGGGTGCGAACCCTGCAAACAGAAGGCCTGGTTTGTGGATCAAGGGGTTCCCCGATGCTGTCCATCTTCTACCTTCATCCCTGTCGTGCTTTCATCTCATTCTTCTTGACCAACAATACACACCATCACCTCCTCGTCACTCACTCTGCTCGTAGGTCCCCTTATGTTCCCTGAGCACAGCAGATACGTTCCTCCCTCAGTCCTTCATGTTTGATAGTTTCTCTGCCTGGAACATTCCTCACCCAAGGACCGTGTCCCCATCCCGCCTTTGCCACACTGTCTACTCCAGCCTGAATTTTAGCCTTGTCACTATCTGTCTCTAACATTTCAGAGATCCCCATTCCTTATCTAGATCCTTGATCTCAGAGTCTAGAACTCAGAATTTTTAGGATTTTAGAAAGGTACTGTGGTGTAAGCATAAATAATTGTATTACACCCCTAGTGGTGCTGGGATAACCTTTTTTAAATTTTTTTTAAGGAAAGGTGCAGGCTGAAATAAAGGTGAGCAGGCAGGGGAAGATATGGAAATAAGCAGCTCTTTATTTCATTTAGTTGTTTGTCTTGCTTGTTCCCCTTAGTGCTGGGATGTGAACCTGGCATCTTGGGATGTATGTGGACTGTGCTATTGTTGGAAGGAAACAGTCTAACCACTACTCCACCAGGGAGCACCTGGGATAATCTCTTTTAAAAATCTTTTTTAAAAAGGAAAGGTACCAAACAGGAATGAAGGTGAGCAGGCAGGCAGGTAGGCAGAGAGAAAGAAGCAGCACTTTAGTTGTTCATCCTGATTGTTTCCCCAGTCCCCAGGTCTTGAATTGGGAACCTTGGGATGTATGTGGAATGTGCCGCAGTGGACTAGCCCACTAGGCTTCCGGGGTGCACCCTGGGATAACCTCTTAAAATCAAAACCTTTATCTACTGTGAAACATGTGAATAGTCACGTCAAGTTAAATAAAAGATCTACAGTTCGTCAAGTTTTGCTACAAATGAGTTAAAGTTTGATTGTTTTATTTTTGGTTTCAGACCTTTTTGATATTTGTAATTGTAGCTCTGTGTATCACTTATTTTCTTTATTGCCTATGTCTCACATATTAGAATGTGAGTCCATGAGGGTAGACTTTGTTTAGCCATGTGCCTAATTAAACAGCACCTGACACATGGTGCATGATTCATAGTGTTTGTTGAATAAATGAATGAATGAATGAATGAGGGTCAAGGAGGGAAGGGGAACTGACTGCTTTTTCTTGTTCCTTGGACGACTCTACCCCAAATGGCCTTTCTGAAGCCCCTTAGACACATGGTTGGGCATATCTGTGTCTCCCTCCCACTCCTACCCTCCCTAGTTTCCATGGGGTCCTCAATGACCAGGACTCAGCGTCACCACCTAATCGAAACCCTTGTTCTCATCCCTGCAGCCAGGGGTTTAACTAGGGGTTACTGGTGTCCTCAGCATCCCCTTTGCTACCAGGAACCCCAGGGTCCCCTCACCTTATTCCATCTGTGCTCTGACTATGGTTCTAAACAGGTCAGTTACCCAGGGAAGACAGTCATGGGAAACCCCTTACTATGAGTTTCTGTGCCTTACATGTAACCCGTTTGCATTTGATGGATGAAGAAACAAAGACATGCATTCACTTTCCTGAGTCACACAACCAAAAAAAGTGGAGCCAGGACTTATGCCCAAGTCGCTGGCCCCAGAGCCCCAGAGCCTCTTTACAACCATCTCACGCACACTACACCATGGTAACCCACCCACACTGAGACCCACGATTGAAGTCCTCCACACCCCGCACCAGGGGGAGGAAAGCAGATGGCCAAACGTCTGTTACAAACAGGTCTTTATTAAATAGGAAGAGGGAGCAGGAAAGGCGGGCAGGTCTCCTCTGCCCATTGCCTTTGGCTGCCTGGGGGTGGGGAAGCCCTCTCTGCTCCACCCCTCCCCCAGTGATGGCACATCTGCGAGAGGCTGAGGCATGGGTGGGGGGCAGAGTGAAGATGAGGGGTGGATTCTAAGGAAAAAAGTCCTTTCCACAGTCCTAGTGAACAGCAAGGGTATGGGGTGACCTGGGCACAGGCAAGGGGAGACACAGCACCCTGAATCCTAATACTGCTGAACGGGGCAAGGCCCACATCAGGAGGGAATTAGGAGGGACTGGGAGGGGCTCCAGAGGGTCAGGGTGCCCCAAGGACCCTGCCATGGGGGAGCCTGCCCCCCACATCTGATGGGACTGATTCTGGAGAGACCCTGTTGGTCTCCTGTCCTTTGCACAAGCTTAGACATGGGTGGTCCCCCAGTGACTGGAATCATGCCCACCCACCCTAGAAATTTTAAAGACCAAGGGTGGTCTATGGGTTGGTCAGGCACCAAATACCAGCCGGAGTATCCCTCTTGTCTGCGAAGTGAGCGGGGAGACTCCCATTGGCTGGAGTAAATTCCAATTGGTGAGAATTCTGAGAACCAGAGCTCCCATTGGCTGGGCAATGGCCAATAGGATCAGGCTTTGGCCCTTCACCGGGCAATCCTAGGGGGCAAGGGCCCACCTCCTAAGTATGCCTACTTAGGTACCCCAGGAGGGCAAGGTACGCAGGGGGTGCCCCAATATCCTTCCAGTCATCCCCTGATGTCTGGTCCTGGCTGGTTTGGGGACAGGGGGCTTTGGCACTCACACAGCATACACGCACACACGTGGCAGGGAAGAAATGACGCCAGGGCAGATTCTGGGTGGGAAGGTGGGCCTCACAGCAGGTGGTCACGGCTGGCAAACAGATAAGGGCTGAAGTTGTCCCGGTGGAAGGGGGAGGGATAGAGTCCGCTAAGGGTGTACAGGTCCCGCAGCAATGGCGTGGGCAGCAGCAGCTTCCGGCCACGTCCACCACCCCCACCTGGACCCCCAGGCCCAGGGGAGGAGGGCGAGGGACCCTGGCTGGGGGTCGGTGCAGGCAGGGGCAGGGGCAGTGGCAGGGGTGACGGCTCAGACCTCAGTCGAGGGCGGGGCACACGGGGAGACGAACACATGGCTGGAGCCCGGGAGGACACGCAGCTGGGTATCAGGTGGCCACGGCGGGCGCAGTTCTGCGGCTCTGGGGAGGGAAGAGGGTCAGGGGTCAGAGGCCAGGGGTCAGAAAACTTGGAAGTCCCCCTTGGAATCCCCCCACTCCCTCCACACTCACTGGATGGGGTGAGCCGTGCCGGTGTCGATTGCGGCTTGCAGGTCTCGGGTTCCTGAAGCAAAGAGGCAGAGGGAAGGGGCTAGCGGCCCCCTGGGCCCTGTCGGCCACGAGGGGCTCACCAGGCAGAGGGACCAATGGAAAGACCATCATGTTTCTTTGGGGGGGACACAGGCTTCTAGTCTGTAGGCTTGTCCCCTCAGGACACATGTCCACAGACATAATTCCTCCCCCTCCCCTGGCCCTGAGACCCCACCCACCCACCCACCTCTAGTCAGATGGACTTCTTGCCTCTTGTGCCCCCCCCCACCACCCCACCTCCCTCTCCAGCTGGGAGCAGCCCCCGGCCCCCCTTACCTGGGGCGCACTTAACTTTTCGAGGGGGCTATCCATGGTGGGGGCTTGGCCCAGGTCCTCCCAGGGGGAGAGCCTTCGGCCAGAGGGTGGCCGGCTCTGGAAGTTGTGCACGACACAGGTGACCTGGGGCACAGGGAGAGGGCCAGGTTGAGACATGGAGTGGTGTCAATACCATTCTGGTTTTTTAGATAAGAAAACTGAGGCTCCAGTTAAACACACACATACACACACACACACACACACACACACACACACACAAAAAAAAAAAGGTACAATTTTTATGGTACTACATGCCAAGCACAGTTCTTTACATTTTACTAAAAGGTAGGCATTTTTATTCTTGTATAAGATTATTATTATTTTTTAAAATTTAGTTGCTCATCTTGGTTGTTCCCCCGGTCCTGGGACTTGAACCTGGGTCGTTGGGATGGGTGTGAACTAGCACTAGACTGGAGGCCACGGACCCAAGCGCTACTCCACCAGCGGGGTGCCAATTATCATGATCATGATGGTGCTAATTACCACCCAGCTCTGGGTTTATGGACTTTACATGGGCTGCACCTGAGCCTTCTTAGCTGAGCAGCCCCAGCCACAGGGCAGGGACTAGGAGGAGGCAAGTCAGGCCAAGCTGTGCAAGCGCAGGATCTAATCCTGTCTCTAGTAACAGTTTTGGTCTTTGGAACATTCTGGGGTTCTTTTTAGGTACCTTTTGATTTTTAAAGATAGTTCATCAATATAGTATTTCTCTTGATGACTGAGTTCTTTGGCACGCCCTGCAATCTTACTCTCAAAACATGTGCCTCAACCTGGCCGGATTCTGCTGTTCCGGGTTCAGGCAGAGTAAAGTAAAAGGTCACAGAGACTCCACACCATCACCAGCATGTGGTCCTGCCTCTGGGGTCAGGGAGCTGATGAAGGGATGGGTGGGGAGAAGGGCACTCACCAGAAAGGTGGCAATGGCCGCCCCGGTCAGGAAGCCGGCCAGCACATCCGACCAGTGGTTGCGGTGCTCGGCCACACGGACCACACCCACCAGGAAGGCGGGGCACAGCAGGGCCAGGCAGAGCGAAGGCTTGACCAAGCGGGAGCCCTTCACGCGGAACACGAGTGTCACGTACATCTGCAGGAAGGCGACTGGTCAGGGGACATTTGGTGGCGCAGTTGCCAAACCCAAGTGGACACTGCCTTCCGGATTGGGGGCGTGGCCCGAATCCCCAGAAATAGCCCTGGGGGTGGGGTGGGGCTGGAGGACTGGAAACACACATGAGAGGGGCAGGCAGGAGTTCAAAGAATGCGGTAGTTGACTCCAGGCGGGCCCTTGCAGGGATGGGGACGTGGCCAGAGCACCTGCGAGCAGTGGACAGACCTTCGGTCCAGGTTTGGGACACGGAACAGATGGGGAAAAGACACCTGTTGGTGAGGGCGTGGCCCTAAAACCAGGGGGTGGAGTCCGGGCCCAAGGGTAGGTCCCAGACCGGCCAGAGGTGGAGTCCCCATCCCCCAAGGGACCACCCACAGGGTTAAAAGTAGTTCTGGGAGCCAGAAAAAGGAGTCAAAGAAAAAAGAGGTATGACCAAGGGAAAGCAGGAGAAAAACAATCGGGAAATCCCAGTAGAATCAGGCCCATGAAGGTAAAAAAATAAAAAAAAAAGACCCCCCCCCCCAGGATGTGGGGTGATCCATAGCATCCTGGGAATTTGGTTAGGCTCCAGGGACAGTGTCCTCTCCCACAGGTCAGGAGGCATGTGGTCTGACACCAAGGGGCGGAGTCAAGAACAGCAGAGGACTCAGATTTGAGGGCGTGGCCAGGATCATAAGGGAGGAGCCAGAGCCTCCACTGGGTAGATCCCGCCTTGGGAGGCGGAGTCACAGAGCTGGAGGGCGGTGCCCCACTCCGGACCTGAATAGGAGGCTCCAGTCCAGGCGGCCTTCTGACCATAACCGGTGGCCACCCCCCATTACCGCCCCCCACCCCCCATTTCGGGGCTCACCGCGGTGTAGGTGACCGCATAAGCGCAAAGGGCCGCGTCTTTGCAGGGAAAGGCGCGGCGTGCAGCAGCCACGAGGCTGGGGCTGCCGGCGCAGGCACCCTGGTCGGTGACGAAGCGGTCTGGCCCCGGCCGGTCCGGCGAGGGTGGTGGGCAGCCCAGGGCCGTGTAGTTGGGGCGGCACACTGACAGGAAGTGCGGTGTGGGGTTGCCGGTCACCACCTGCCCCGCATTGGCGAAGATGGTCGTGGTGAAGAGGCCGAAGGAGTAAACCCCTGGGAGCCGGGATGAGGGCAGGGGAGAAGGGACTCATACCCGGACCCTCGACGCCCCAGTGGCCCTCCTCCTGTGAGCCCCCCTTTATGTGTCTCCCTGTTGTGACTGTCATAAAAGCGCACCTGGGTCTCCCCTGAGAGCCGTACCCCGTTAGTCTGGTCAAAGTCCTCTTCCCTTGGAAACACCGCGAGGGTGCTTTGCGGCCCCAGGACCCTCATTACCGTACGTCTGGCCTCTGTCCCTCTGGACTGACCACTAAGTTAGGAGCAAACCTTCCCTGGAACACCATTATAGCTGGGCCCATCAACATGATTATATCAGGATTGTGTGCCTGGGACCTCCTAGGGTCACCCTGATGGCATTTCTGGGCTCTTACACCCGCCCTGGACTCGCTATGGCTGAGGTGATCACTTTTCCGTTCAGTAAGATCTCCAGGGACACGTCCCCTCCCCCATGGCCACCAGCTGTGGCATGTAAGGCACAACAGGGTCTCATCTCCTCTGGCGTTTGGCTGGTGCCTGTGGCCCTCTTTTCCTCCTGAGCCTCTCCTGGTGACAAGGACACAGGTCCTACTTGCATCCTTAGAACCTTAATTTTGTCCATCTGTCCTCAGTCCACGCTCGTCTTTACCCCGCTGACGTCACTATCATGGCTGCTCTAGGCCCTCTTCTCCCTGGAATTCTTATCCGGGGATTGAGCCAGGACCATCATCTTTGTAGCCCCTGGGGCTACAACACTCACCCAGGAAACGAACCAGCCTCCGCAGCGGGGGGCTGAAGCGGCAGCACGCCCCAGACACGATGGTTCTCTCCTGCAGGGTCGGGATGGCTGAGGGTGGAGTGGGGAAAAAGGCACGAGCCAGCTCCGCCAGCAGGATCTGTGGGCAAGACAAGGAGGGGGGTCTCTTTTCCTGGCTCTTCAGTAGCTCTCCAGCCACTCCCAGGCCCTCCTGCCTTCCAGGAGGAGGGCAGGCTATCAGGCTACCCCCCACCTCACCGTCAGGGTGGGCCCCGCAGTGACCAGGGCGTAGATAAGTGCAGGAGGTACTCGGCTGGCTGCCTCAGGCCCCGGATAGGGCTTGGCGTAGGTGCTATCATAGCAGAAGAATCCTTGAGCGTGCACGGGGAAGGTGTCTGTGAACTCCAGGCGGTAAGCCAGCAGCACCACAAAGCCCAGCAGCACAGACTACACCCAGCCAGGACAGAGGAGAGACGGAGAGAGGAGAGAGACTGTCAGCACCGCGCTGGGGGACAGCGACATGGAAATGGAGAGAGGCAGAGAGGGAAATCAAGACTGGGAGCGATTTAAATTAAAAAAAAGAGAGAGAGATAGAGAAAGAGGTGGGGGAGGCAGGCAAGGGAAAGGTCAGGCCCTGGGAGAAACAGAGATGGAGATGGAAATAGAGAGAAAGATAGGAGAATAGTGGAATGGAGACCGGAGACAGGAAGAGAGAGGACGGGGTTCAGACCAGAGAGACACAAGTCAACAAAGAAAAGAAATACTACAAGTACTAGCAGTCACCCAAGATGTAACTGTTACTGTGGTTGGCATAGCATAGTAAACTTCTTCCATGAATTAAAATCGTGTGCCTTCTTAACAGCTCTAGGAGAGGAGGAACTCTAATTATACCCATTTGACAGATGAGGAAAATGAGGCTCAGGAGGGAATGTGAGGGGCCCTGAATCCCGCAGGAAGGATGAGCAGAGCAAGATTGGATCCCTGGGAGTCTAAGCTCCTAACTATATCCCAGAAGAAAGGATTCTGCATTCACTCTCACTCCCCAGAGATAGGAGGTGAGCGATCAGGAAGACATAGCAGGACCAGAACCCAGGAGATGAGATGGAAAAATGGGTGCAGGTAGGGACCTGGCAAGAATAAGGGAGGCAGGAAGACAGGTGCACCCCAATCCCGCTGAGGGTCTGTAGGGATTCTCACCTCCACGAAGACAAAGCAGGGAATGATGGAGAAACTCCTCTTTAGCTGTGGTCTTCCTCCCGCCATGGTGACGCCGGGCCTGCAGAGGTGGGGCAGGAGTGGAACCGCCAGGGTGGGGCCTAAAGGAGGCTCCGACCATTGGTAGGAGTGTACTCCTCTGGCCACACCCCTGCCCTCAAGAATTACCAATAGGGAGCCTTTGATCCGCCCCCAGAGCATATGGCCACGCCTCTACACAGTCAGGCCCCGCCCCCACTGGCCCCTAAGCCTGCTTATTCCAGACAAGGGCTTCCCCAGACGACTCACTCAGCTGGGCCTCTACCAAGGACCCCGGATCTTCCAGGGTTCTTCTCCCCTCCCAACCTACATAGGAATTCCAATGAGAGATCTTTTAGGAGGGTGTCTCCCTCCTCCAGACCCCACCCCCCATTAAGTCTTTAGAAGAGACATTTTCACCTTTATGAGGACACCTCTCCCACGGCATTTAGAAAGGTACTCACTCTTTTTAGCCGACCCATCCTTTTTCCCCAGGTGCCTCACAGGGGAACTCCCACCCTGGCCTGTTTCTTCTGTCCCCTCGGGCTGCTCCTGACTGCCGGCTGATAGCCAGACCCTCCTTCTCTCCCAGCTGCCTCTCCCTCTCGTCCTCCTCCCCCCTCCTCCCTGCCCATCTGCCTCTCTGTCAGCAGTGGGCGACCTCCCCCCACCCTCATGCTCTCCCCTCCTCCCAGTCAAACCTCAGTCCCCACTCTCAGGGGCCACCACAGTCCTCTCTCTCACCTTGGCCTCACCTCTTTAAGGGCCCTAAGGCTTTGCACAGGCTGCCACCACGCCCACAGGCTCACAGCTGCTCCCTGCGGCCCGCAGGGCAGGCATAGACGCCCCCATTGCACAGATGTGGAAACTGAGGCCCAGGGAGGTCAGGAGAGGCACTCTGGGTCCAGTGCCCCATCCACGCAGCTTGCTCTGTGGTGTAACATGTGGGGTGAGGGTCACCAGAGGCTGAGCTCAGGTGGCCACCTGGACATAGCCCCTTCATCCTCCTAGAGATACAATTACTCATGCTGGCACTCCCAGAGGACTCATGCAGTCACAGCCTCCATTCCAACCACCACACACACACACACACACACACACACACACACACACACACAGAGCATACACATGGCACAGACACCCACACACATCAAACCACCCCCCAGACACAGTCACAGGGACACACCGGGAAGCCCTTCACACAGCTCCCAGCTCCACACAAGCTCTCCTGCCACCACTATTCTCCGGGATGTCAACTCAGGGATGCTGACACATTTAAGAGTTACCACACACAGGGTGGGGGAGAGGGGTCACAGAACCGGTCACCGCGTCACACCCCCCATTACAAGGCACTCAGGGACAGTCAGACTCCTCCACATTGACTGTCACAGGAGAGGTACAGTGTCATCCCCAACTACAGCCACACATACATGGAACACGAGAAAAGCATATGACAACAGCCACCACACACAGGGACACAGAAACGAACACCGCCCCCCATCAGAACAAACATTTAACAGCAGCCATACAATGACAGCCATATACCACACGACCACACACCAAGACAGTCACATAATCACAGTGATCACAGTGACCACACAGCCGCGACACACACGCACACACGCGCACACAACATCAGCGTGACGGCCACGACGGCCACATAATGACAGTCACAGGAGACAGTCTCACACACACACAACGCTGGACACCCCCGAAGCCATACAATCAGTCGTGCACAATCGCACACGGATACACAATGACAAGCAGTCACCCTCATCACTACTACTGCCACTTGGCTTCTCAGGCTTGGGGTCCTCTCCCCATGCTCCCCTCCCCCAGCCGGGCCCGGAAGCTCCGCTTGCCGCCTCCCCTCCCCCTCCCTGCGCTAGACCCACCCGGGACCCAACCGGCAGGAACCGAACCCCCGGCTGCTGGACAGCTAGAGATGGGGTCAGAAGCCCGAGCGAGCGGAGTCCAGGGGGCGTCCCCTCACCGGGCCTAGGCTGCCGCCGCCTGAGCTCCTGCTCTGCCTGGACGACCCGGGCGCGGAGGGACGGACAGATCGACAGCTGGCCGGCGTGAGGGTGCAGGGATGGAGACGCTGTGAACCCGGCCTAAATGCCCGCGCAGACTCCGCGAGGAGCGAGGGCAGGGCCTCCGGGCGGCTCATTTGCATAATCCCACGGGGCGGAGCTTCTCAGTGTTTTATTAGCATGATCTGGGGCGGAGCATCGGCTGCTTTGCGGGGCAAAGCGTGTTAGAACAATTTGGAGAGGGAATGAAGGATGGAGATTGAGAGAAAGGATGGGGGAAGAGGGAAATTTACGGAAAAGAGGAGCGCTAGGTGTCAAGAGTGTGACTCAGAGCCATGAACTCCCATTTGGGCAGTAGGCCAGCTGGCCCTGGGCTCCCCAAAAGGAAGATGGGTGGCCAGTGTGGATAAGCCTACTCTGTCCACACCTGTCTAGACAGATAATCCCCTGATCCTGTCATATACTAAATCTGGCCTCACACAGTTCCCTGCCCCTGGACCCACAAATCCCGAATACCCTTGGGGAATCTCTGAACCCTCCCCAACACTGAGGACTAAATTGAGGTGAGGGGGGATCACTCCAAAGATCAAGAAGTGGGGCAGGAGTATCGGTCCACAGGTAGAGGAGAATCTTGGCTAGTTTATTATCTCTCTGGAGGGATCTTTGGGGAGAGCAGTCCCAGCTGCTCAGGCTGTGGAAAGAGAAAGGGTGGGGTTAGAGTCCGGCCAGGTCCAGGGGACCCCAGGGCTAGAGGTCAGAAAATGAATGCCCAGGTTGGGAACTGGGGCGGGGTGTCCATACTGTGGGATTCCAGGGCTGGCCAGGAGGGGAGGGAGGAATGGGGCAGGGGAAGAGCCACACCAGTTGGGAAGGAGCAATTCTTGCTGAATGGTGGCTGGGAAGAGTCCCGGTCTCAATCGGAGTTGGAGTCCCAGGAGGCGAGTGGCAGGCTCAGGCAGCAGTGCTCCTTGCAGCCTGTGGGAGGAATAGAGGCCATCTGGCCCTTCATGCATAGACCCTGAAAGTGACCCCCAGAATACAGGCCCAGGTGTGCCCTGGTGGTGTAGTGGTTTTGTCCGCTGCCTCTGGATGAGCACAGTCCACATACGTCCCAAGGACCAGGGTTTGTGTCCCAGGGCCAGAGGGGAACAACTTGACCAAGATGTACAAGTAAACAAAATAAAGTGCTCCCACCTGCTCTCTCTGCCTGCCTGCCTACTCGCCTTCATTCCTGCCTGCACCTTTCCTTTAAAAAAAAAAAAAAAAAGGAATATGGGCCCAGTGTCCCTTGATATAATACCACTGTGATCCTTGAATGGGACCCCAAGGATGACCTCAATGAAGCTTGAATTTTATCCCACTGACCCTTAAAAATGATTCATGGTGCATCCTGGTGGCCTAGAGGATAAGGGCACTGAATGTAGTCCACATATATGCCAAGGATGCAGGTTTGAGACCTGAGGCAGAGGTGGGAGAGGAGTAGCCAGGGTGAACAACTAAATAAAATAAATATTTCTTCTTCCTTTCCAAAAAACAGGATTCTGTAACTCTAAGAGATGATTCCTTCCTTCCTTCTTCCCTCCCTTGCTTCCTTCCTCCCTCCCTCCTTCCTTCCTTTCTCCCTCCTTTTCCCCTTCATTCCATGCTCTTCCTCTTCTTCCTTCCTTCCTTCTCCTCTTTAAAAAACAATAAAAGTGACCCCCAAAATGTAGCCTCTAAACAAAATCTACGTGTGTGGAGCTGGAGAATGCCCCCCAGCAACGCCCAGCCCCCTCACCCTTGAGGCTGGAAGGCTTGGACCAGCCTCCGGACGGCATAGTGATAGCGTCCATGGAATTCTGCAGCAAATGCACAGCAGACCTGTGGGGAGATGGGGGGCTGCGGAGACGCTAGGCTTCTCTGTGTGGGCTGGGGGTCAGGAGGAGGCAGGGACAGAGTTGAGTCCTGGGAGGAGAGGGAAATCTGGACTCAGGGAGGCTCCAGATTTTGCTGGTGGCTGCTTGGTCCTGTTGGGAGGAAGAGGCAGAGTGGAAGAGGGGCAGGGTGGGGGGTGGCAGAACGTGGGGGTTGCTGGGCATCACCATATGTCGCTTAGCTCCTTCTGGAGGTCATCCTTCCAGGAACCAGAGCTTCCTGGTGACATGTCCTCTGTCTCTGGCCAGCTGGAGGTCTCATACCCTCGTCGCCGCTGTTTCATCTTGGCCAAGACCTGGGGCAGGATAGGCAGGGAGGAGACACCCATCCTGGGAATTTGCATAACAACCCTGAGAGGTAACTTACATAGCACATGTTACCTGCCAGGCTCCTTCCCAGTGTCTAGGCAGATCCCCATCCAGCAGGAAATGCACTGTTACATACCCATCACACAAATGAGACAACGGAGGACCAGAGCGGTCAAGTGACCTGCTTGCCATCACACAGCAAAAAAGTGATGGAGTTGAGCTGTGAACCCAGGCCTTTGGGCTCCACTTGGACTGTGGAAGCTGACAGAGACGCCCACACCTCCCCCACCTCATGTGGGGTCTCCCATCCTCTCGGCTCACCTTGCGGCACTTTACTTGGTTTTTCTGCATCTTCTGGATATTCACCAAATTCTCCGTGATCTCCTCCTCCTGCGCCTCTGTGGGGACAGCGGGCTCAGGGGGGCAGGGCTGCACAAGGGCACCTGCCCCACCCACCTGTGGGCTTGGGGCACTCACGCAGTTTTTGATACATGAAGGTCACCTCCTTCCGCACCAGCTCCAGCTCTTCCCACAGGAACTTCTTGCTGAGGGGACAGCACAGCCTAGACCCCCTACTCCTGACCTAGCCCTGGGCTTCCCCTTTTCCAGGGTTCCCAATTACCCAGGTGTCTCCCAAGCTTCTCCTATCTTCATTTACCCAGTTGCTCAGTTACTCATCTCCCAGCCTTGGTGCCCTCTCCTCTGCTCCTCCTCCAGCTTCCCAGGCCACCCACCAGCCTCCTGATCCCCTGGCTTCCCTCCCTGTCCCCCGCTTGCCCCTCAAGCCTCCTATGGCCCCCTACTCCCTTACCCAGGCCTCTTCCATTGCCCCCATCCTGCCTCTGATTCCCGATCCCTCGCCTCCCTCCACACCTATCGCGAATTTCCTGGGCCAGCAGCTGCAGACAGCGGGTGGTGCGCATCCGCTGCACCTCCTCACTGTCACGAAGGGTCTTCTCCAGTCCCTGCAGGCCTTGTGTCAGGGCCCCGTACAACTCCTGCTGGCCCTGCTCCAAGCCCCATTTGTGTCCTTCCTTTTCTGTCGGGCGGCTGGGGGTGCTCATCACATCTGCAGAGACACGTAGGACCTGGACTGAACCCCAGTTACCCTCATCCTGACCCCACCCGGACCCTGAATCTCACCTCGCCCAACTTCTCTCACTCTGGCTGACCCCCACAGGACCCGTGTCCTGTCTGACCTTGACCCTTGGCCGGTCCTCACCTTCAAGCTGTTGGATCTTGATTTGCTGGAGGCAGCTCTCCTTCTCCAACATTGTCACCGAGTGGTTCAGGAACTCAAAAGCCTGAGGGGAGAGGTCAGGCCTGGGGTTGGGAGCAGGGCAGGGTGGGGGGAGCAGGGCTGAAGGTGCTGGGGGCGGGGCTGAGGCTGGTCACCTTGGTCTGGGCCTGGAGTTGGCTCTTGAGTGATTCCAGTTCACTTCGAAGGAGCTTCTGGGAGTCAGGAATCACTGAGGTGGATTTAGCTGTGAGCAGAGGTGAGGGTCAGCAGAGGCGGGGAGCGGGCTGAGGGCAGGGGCCAGGGCAAGACTGAGTTCAGCTGAGACTGGGACAGGGATGAGGGGGTGGCAATGGCGGGGTTCATTGAGGGGGGCAGAGGATGGACGTAGCAATGGGCAGATTTTCAGCACACAAGTCTTCTTAGGAAGAAAACCTCTCACCTTTGGTTTTGGAAGAGCTGCTATCCAAGGGTTTCTAGGGAAGCGGGACAAAGAGGCAATGGAAATTCATCCCTAGGCTCCCTCCCTGTTCACCCAAAGCCAGTTTGGGGCATTGCCCATGAGATAGGTCTTCTAAGTTCCAGGTATCCCAGATCCAGAGTGCAGGTAAAGCTGCTTCTAGGCACATATATATATACTCGCCCCAAACTGCACATGCTCAGAAGTGCACTTGAGCAAATTTTCCCCTGTGTGTGCAGGGCTTTGAGCTGTCCCTGACAGCACAAACTAGTGGAGGCCTGCCTCTGGCTCAAGCTCAGGTTATGGCCCTCCTCCTTAGGGAAAAATGACATTGATGATGCCTGCAGTGGGTACTAAGAGCATCTGATTCACAACCACGCAGAGTTGCCAAAACACACAATCACAGACACACACCTCAGACACAGCTGTGCATGCTAAGTCATAAGGCCCAGGGCATCCACTCACATCTCAGACACACAACCACGCAGACCCACCAACAATCACACTCACAGACCAGCTCCCGAGAAGACACAATTGCACATCCACTCTGTGTCCTCCCTCATGTGTTCATTTCAGACATTTCTGGTGCAGACCTACTGAGCTGGGGGCTGAGGACAGATGGTGTGAGGGGTCTTCAGGAGGTCCTCCTGTCCCCCCACCCCACAGACCCCATCCTAAGCCCATAGAGGTAGCTTGGGGGGTAAGAAGAAGGGGTTTCCCCAGTGGGAGTGACCTTAATGATGCTGGCAAGTTTCTTCAGGAGATCCTGGTCAGTACAGAGCCCCTGAGAGTCTGGGCTGGGCAAGCAGGGAGACTGAGGCCCTGAGCCCCTCCCCAGACTCCAGTCTGCACTTAGCACTCTGTTCTCAGATGCCACCGGCACCAAGGTTTCTGGCTCAGGGTTTCTGGACCACAGAATGTTATAATCCAAGATCTTGTTTGAGGAAGAGCCTGGGGTGGGGGGGGCATAAGAGCTTCCTGAGGGCCAGCTCAGAGCACTCCAGCCCCTCCCGCCTGCCCCCGCCAGCCCTTGGCAGCCCCTCAACGAACCACAGTACTTGTCACACTTCCCCTTAGCAGGCACCAACGAGTTGGAGGCCGGGGGAGGTGGTGAGCGGAGACAGGGCACAGAGCAGTCAGGGTCCAGGGGTAGGCCAGCCAGCAGAGGGTCGCTTTGAATAGGAGGGACAGGGGATGTTCTGAGACCTGCCTCTTTTGTACCGATTTCCCCAGGCCCTCCCTGATCCCCTACAGGAGTCTCAGTCTTGCACACAGGGCATCCCTGTGATAGTAGGAGATGCGGCTAGAGGAAAGATGACCCCAGCTCCAGGAGTTGGGTTGGGAGGTGAGAGGTCACCAGAAGGCCCCGCAGGAGGAAGTAAATCTTCAGAAGAGTTTAGCAGAAAAAAAAAAAAAAAAAAAAAGAAAGAAAGATCTTGCTATTAGGTCCTAAAGGAAGGCATTGATGGCAGGAAACAATATGGGCCAAAGCTCAGACGTTTGGAGTCACCAACTGTGCTCATAAATGCTGGATGAGTGGAGGCCGGGGGTGTGGGTGAAAAAGGAAAGAAATACATTGACAGGCTCCCCAAGTAAATAGGAGCCATTGAGTGTGAACTGGAGAGATCCGGTGTAAGTGTTAGCTGAATTAAAGTACAGGTCTGTGGTAGGTGAGAGCAGGAACAGGAAAAAAGTCAGCTCTTGGTCTCATATCCATACTGCCTGCCCTTCCAGCATAGTCAGGGCTGGCACAGAGAAATCTGGGTCAGGAAAGATTTCCTGGTGAAGGCCACTCAGCCTGTTCCCTAAACCTTGTAGATCTTCCTCTTCTACCCTCCTAGCTCTCTGCCAGGTGGCCTTCCCTGGAAGACTCCTACACACCCTTCAGAACCCTACCCAGCATGTCCTCTGTAAAATCCACCTTAATCCTTTTTGAAGCTTACATTTCCCAAGCAGCTCACTGAGTGCTGCTATCACCCTAAGCATTCATTGAGTCGTCACATCAACCTGTAATGGAGGAGTTATTTTTCTGCTTGAAATGCTCTAGGCTACCCCTTCAAATGTCACTTCCTCAGGGAGGCCCTCACTTCCAGAAGCAGTACAGCGAGAGGAATGGATGGTCTGCATTAGCTCTGCCCCTTCTCACCTGTGACTTGTTGGAAGAGCTATTGAATCTCCCCATGCTTCACTGTCCCCAACTAGAAAAGCGGGATTTCATATGCTTCAGCTTACTGGGTTGTGATTAAGTCATTGAATTCACCCCAGTGTCTGACACAGAAGAAGGAATTTCAGTGTTTGTCCCTGAATATCACACAGAGGACCTGCCACCTGGGGTGGTCTCAAGGAGTAGGGGAGAAGGAAAGAGTAGTCAGCTGCAGGCACGTCCCCAGTCCAGTGCCTCTTTCCAGCCCCTCTCCCCGTCCCCATCCCCACCAGCTGTCTCCCCCGACACCCACCCCGCAGTGCAGTCCATCCCGGGAGAATTCTTTGGGAAAGGCGGTGGGGTCATTAGCCAGGAAGTTTCTTCAGCAGATCCTGGCCAGTACAGAGCCCCTGGGAGTCTGGGCAAGCAGGGAGACCCATTAGACTGAGGCCCTGAGCCCCTCCCCAGACTCCAGTCTGCACTTAGCACTCTGTTCTCAGATGCCACCGGTACCAAGGTTTCTGGCTCAGGGGTGTGAGCCCTGGCGGGCTGTGAATCCTACTCTTGCCAAGTTCCCGACCCCCTTCCACCCACCTACCACATACCACCCGTTCATGCTCTCCCATCAGGGACCGCGAAGCCAGTGCCCAGCCGTGACATTGAAATTTGATCCCATGGGGACACCATCGCTTTAAACGCGCGGTCACAGAGAGGGGTGTGGCTGGCATTTGAGCTCCGCCCACTCCGTTGTAGCCAAAGGCTTTATTGGCGTCGTCCGGGGTCGGTAGTTTAGGAGGTCAGGTGTAATTGGACAAAAGCTTGACGAGGGGGCGGGCCTCCAGGCTGGTTTCCGCTAATCGATTAGCCAGCTTCTAAGAGGGCGGTACCGGAGGCGGCCTAGCTACAATATGATTGGCTGCGGGCTTAGTTGAAGGCGGGACAAGTTCTTGGCCCCAAGAGGGGAGGTGGCCGAGGAGGTTTGCGGGTCACCCGGGAAGGCGGGAGTCAGGTATCGAGCCCACGTCGCCTGGACCCCCATATTCGGCCCCAGCACCACTGGTCTCGGACTCCTGGGTGCTGAGGGCTGATATCAGGGTACCCAATGGTGGGGTCTGTGTCCTAGGGCTGAGATTAGGGGTTTCCGAGGAATAGCTGGGGGGGTGTCCGGCGGCGTTTTGGGGATCTTTATAGTGATATCTGGGTTCCTGTTATGAGAACAGAACTCTGCTGTTAGAATTGGGGTGGTATTTGGGAGTCCCGGGTGGGTGATCTCTGAAGACCTAAGGCTGTGTGTTAGCTTGAGCTGCTGGGGCTGACATTTGGGTGTTGGGAGGTAGCATGGATGTTGGGGTTCAGAAAACTTGAAATCCTGAGCGCTGACGTTTGGAAAAATGGGGTCAGGGATTGTCACCGGACTGCTCTGGATCTTTGTCACCCTCATTCCCGGGTTGCTCTCCCTGTATCTCTGCTGAATCATCTCTGACCCTGGCCCTGAGCACACGCACAGGGTCTCAAGGCCCCAGGGCAAAGGTAAAACTCGGTCACTTGGCGCCTCCTTCCCAGACCTGCAAGATGGAGGAAGGTGGAAACTTAGGAAGCCTGACTAAGGTTTTCCATCTACTGGTGTTGTCGGGGGCCTGGGGCATGCAAGTGTGGGTGACCTTCGTCTCAGGTAGGGAACTTCGGCCTGGATGTCATGGGTCCCCAGGGTGGGGATAGGAATGAGTGAGGGACCCAGAAAGGTCCTAAAAGGTGTGTGATCCCCTGTACCCCACAGGCTTCCTGCTTTTCCGAAGCCTTCCCCGACACACCTTCGGCCTGGTGCAGAGCAAGCTTTTCCCTTTCTACTTTCACATCTCCATGGGCTGTGCCTTCATCAACCTCTGCATCTTGGCTCTACAGCATTCCTGGGCTCAACTCACATTCTGGGAGGCCAGCCAGGTATGCAAACTTGGGCACTGCCACCTTCTAAAGATTCATTTCTATGACTCCACTGAACACCTTTAACAACATTTTTGTGAGAATGTTTTTTTTTAATGCCTCTTTTTGGGTAGATACAGAGCCGGGCTCTGGATATCCTTGCACAGTGCACAACCTGAACAACCATCCCAGGAGCTCTGTCTCCCAATGTTGATCTCCCCGCTGGCTGCTACTTACTCTCTCCTCCTAGCTGTGGTGACTCAGCTAGGCTGGGGCACTGACCCTAGTTCATTGTGTAAAAACCAGCCTGACTGGGAATTTAGCCTTCCACCCCTATCCACACATTTTACCCACCACAAAGCGAGGATCCTGCATATCATATTTCTCTCCCTGCCCTTCCCCTGCTCTCATTATGTGCCTCAGACGTGAGCAGGTAAGGCCTGTTAGGTAGTTCAAGAATAATCCGAGACAGGAGAGGATTGTGGGTACCTGGAACCTCAAAGACTTTTCTTTTCTCCAGCTTTTATTCACTCCCCTATCAACTCCTGTGGTCTAGGCTGGGGCCACAAAGGAGACAGGCTCTGCTTGGGGAAAAGAGGGAACAGTGATGGTGTCTGTTCTAATTTGGGGAAGAACGTTTCTATACCGACAGCATCAAGTCAGTTTGGAGAAATCGAGGCGGGAGGGAGATAAGGCTGTGTTCTGGAGACTTCTATTCTGGTTATCAAAGGAGAGATAGCGAAGGGCTCTTTCCTTGGGGACTGTTACAGGGTGTGAGAGTTGGAGCTCAGGTTGGGGCCACTAGTCTGGTTTTCTGGAAGGAAAGGGAGGCCTGGCTTTGACCCAGGGATGTTCCCCGTCTCCCTCTCGGCTGTGAGGATGCCGGAGGACCGCCCTCGGGTCCTCGCCTCCCTGCGCCTCCTGGGTGGGGTTCATCTTGTCCTGTCATCGCTCCTGCCAGCTCTGCCTGCTGTTCCTCAACCTCATACTGGCCACCATCAACGCCCGCTGGCTGGGGCCCCACACCACAGCTGCCATGTGGGCCTTGCACGCCGTGGAGAAGAAGCGGGGCCTGGGTCAGGAGGTGCCCAGCAGCCCCCAGGGCCCGGACCCTTACCGCCAGCTGCGGGGGCAGGACCCCAAGTACCAGGACCTCCGCCAGACCTTCTTCCGCTACCACGGCCTGTCCTCGCTCTGCAATCTGGGCTGCCTCCTGAGCAGCGGGCTCTGTCTCGCAGGCCTCGCCCTGGGCCTCAGAAGCCTCTAGACCCAATGCCTCTCTGTTCCCACTGGGTCCCCTAATGTCAATAAACACTTTTGGGGGGGGAAATATCTGAGCTCGTTTTTCTTCCACTGAGAGGCAGGGGGAGGGGCGGCAAGGGGAGAGACGAGGGTTCCCCCCATACTTCATGTGGCAGGAAGATTCGGAGTATTAGCCTGGGCCACCCCCAAAGCCCTTCCTATAAAGGTCCCATTAGCTGAGTGCCTGCTCTGTTGGCCAGGCAGGGCACTAACTCTGCACCTACCTTCTCCCCACCACCGTGACATTGGGGGTGACTCGTGACTTGCTTTGGCCAATGAAATATGAGCAGAAGCAGAATGAATCCTTTCCAGAGAGATGCGTAGGAGCTGAGCATGGCGTCCCACTTTTCCCTCCACCACAGTGCCCAGAGAATCACATCTGGGGTGCTGGGTGGCTTGGATGCTTCGAGGATACTTGTTACCGAGCACATGCCAACCCTTCCTGACGAATACACATCATCGGTTCATGCAGTCGTTGCCCTGGGAGAAGGCCGCTGTTCTCTGAAGCCACGGGGGCACAGTTTCAGTGGAATGTTGAATATTTGCAAAGTCTGAATTATCATAATTTTAAGTCCTCTCCTGGTGGGGCCTGGATGCTTTTCCCCCGCCCCCCATACGTGTAACCTCAGGCAAGAAGCTGCCCCTCTCTGAGCATCGGTTTCCTCACCCTTTAAAAAAATTCTGGGCACAGAACGAACACAGAATTAACACTGTGGCTCAGCGGCTTAAGTGCAGGTTATTTAAAGCCCAAGGACCTGGATTCAAGACCTCGGACCAGAGGAAGGAAGGACAAAAATAGTTTCAAAAGTCCTAAAGAGTATTTCATGGCGTGTCCTGATGGAGTAGTGGTTTGGTCAGCTGCCTCCAGCGTAAGCGCAGTCCACCTACATTCCAAGGACTTGGACAACCAAATAAAAACAAATAAAATGCTGCTTCCTCCTCTCTCTTCCTGCCTGCTTGTCTGCTCTCCTTCATTCCTGCCTGCACCTCTCCTTTAAAAAAAAAAAAGTGTTTCACAAAGAGAGCTAGCCCACTTTCTAGTCCGTCACTGCACTTGAAAACCTTAACTTCAATCAGACCCTCACGCCACCCTGAGGTGGGGACTTGGCCCAGAGAGATTAAGTAACACGTCCGAAGAGTCAGAACTAGAAAGAGATTATGCTGGGATTCGAACCCGGCTCTAGAGTCCGAGTGCCCAGCGGCCGGGCACAACCTAGGAGCTCTACAAACGGTTAGGGGAAGAAATGAAAAGTTGATTGTGGAGGGCGGGGGACCGCAGAGTGCGCGGCGCGACTTCCAGCCCCTCCCCGCGTTTCCCACAAGCCCCGCCCCGGACTTGGGCCCGCCCCGCCCCTGGAGCCACCCGCCACCCTCCACCCTGGCCCCGGTCTGGGCGGAGCCGGCGCGGGATCCGGGTGGCTGCGGGCAGCGGCGGCGGAGGCTGCGGGGTCGGGGTCGAGGCCGGGGCCAGGCCGCAGCCAGTTTGGAGGCGGAACGTCGGCGGCAGCGCTCCCCGCGCCAGGTGACCCCATCTCGGAGGGAGTGCACCCAGCCCCGCACCTTCGCGTCCCTGCGGGTCTGGGGGCACAGGGATTTAAGGGGGGAGGGCCTAGGGAACAAAGGCAGGCGATGGGGGCTGCCTCTTCCCTCGCCCCCACCCAGCTGGGCTCATCGGGGAGCATTAACGGGGCGCGGGCGGGGCAGAGAGCCCAGCTGGGGACATGGATGTGACCATATGGTGATGGAAGGAAGCCTTTGCGCTCCCCGGCACCAGCTGGGGCGCCCCAAATCCAGTAAAGGGGCACTGGACAGAACCCTCCAGGGTCCCTTACTTAGTGCCCAGCAGGAGGGAGGGTGGGCAGAGGATCTGAAAGAGATAGAACCAGCTGACTGGCAGGTGGACTGAGACTGCCTGCGAGGTGAGGGCCTGGCTGGCCCTGCCCAGCATGGGGAAAGGTTTCCTGCCGCTTTCCCTCCTCAAACTGGTTCTCCCGGAACATGGGGTGGGGCCCAGGGCTGGGCAGAAAAGGGGGGCCAATTTGGCCCTCCTTTAAAATGGAAGAGTGTCCCACAGGCAGTTGAGATATAGCTTTAACAGGGGTGCCCCTGACTGTATGCCCTCCATTCACCCAGAGCGTCCTGGGCAGCTCTGAGCAGCCTGAGACAACTGGGGAAACTGAGGCCTAGGGAGGGAGTGAATGCAGGCTGCCTGGAACCCAGGACCCAGATGAAGCAGGCCAGCCCGGAGGACTGATCAGGTTTGGGCCCTGGTGATCCCCGCCATGGCATTGATTATCATGCGGCCAGGGTGGTTTGCTTGGATTTGAGGACCATCCCTCCAGCCACCATGGGCTGGTGCTGGGGTGAGTCAACTCAGCCCAGACGGGGATGGGCCCGGCCCCTTTGACAAACAGAAGCTGGCAGTACCCATCTGAGGGTAGAGCTGGGCTTTAAACCTTGGCTCTGTCCCCAAGGGGGTCAGGGAAGCAGGAGGGGGTGGGGTAGCCACAGGCACCTTGGTGACCCAGCACCTGCTAAGTCAACACACAGGCCCTGGGGAGGCGGGGGCTCTAGCTAGCTTGCAGGGGCCCCCTCCACTCAGCTCACACCTGGACCACACCAGCTGCTTACCCTGGAGCAAAGTCCGCACCTGCAGGGGCTGATTCTTCAGCCTCCAGAAGAGGCACACTCTCTCCCTTTCCAGCCCGGCGGGTGCATTTGAGCAACCTCACCATTTTGCAGAGGCCCCTGAGATCCCAATGAGAGCATGTGATATGCCGTGGGTCCCTTGGCCTCCAACTGGCAGAGCCGGGATTTGAACCCAGGCCAGGTGTGTGCACTGGAGTCCTTACTCGGGCCTGGATTCCCAGCAGGAGGCTCCCTGCCAAGATGGCGTCAGCGGGAGACCCCCCCACGGGTGCGCGGGATGCCGCAGACCAGAACTTCGACTACATGTTCAAGCTGCTGCTCATTGGCAACAGCAGCGCGGGCAAGACGTCCTTCCTGTTCCGCTATGCGGATGACTCCTTCACGCCGGCCTTTGTCAGCACCGTGGGCATCGACTTCAAGGTCAAGACCGTCTACCGCCATGACAAAAGAATCAAGCTGCAGATCTGGGTGGGTCTGTCCCTCGGTCTGTGGCTCCGTGGCTGGGGAGCAGTGAGGTGCCTGCAGGGATATATAGCCATGCAGGGATGCAGAGGGTTGTGGGGAGCGGGGTCCCCCAGAGCTGGGAGGGAGCTTGGGGTAGGTGTGATGAGCAGGGGACGTGAATCTGTGAGAGGAGTTCCTCAGCGGGAGGGGGCTGATGGGGAGATGGTAATGAGCCCAGGTGGGTTTCAAGGCCTGGTGACCACTGGGGCGCCCACAGAGCCTGCCTATTGTCAAAGCCAGGGGCACCTGCTCTCAAGGTGGGGCTGGTAACCATTGCCATGGTGATGCGCAAATGGGTGTCCGCGTCAAGATGGCTCACATGGCCCAGTGGCTCTGTTTATAGTCATCAAGTGGAGCTTGGAAATGAGATCAAAGGGGCTATAAGTCTCTGTGAGGCCACTGGGCCTTCAGATTGAGAACCCCTCAAGAGCAGGGCCATGTCTACCATCAAACAGGAGACCATGAGGGCTGACCCATGTTTCCCCCATCAGACTAGGGATTGTATGGGCTGGGAGCACAGATCCAGGTCTCCCCCATCAGACGGGCTGTGAGCCCAGAACGGTGCCCCCTCTCTACAGGGCCCTGAGGTTGGGTGGGAATCAGGATGGCTTCTAAACTGCCTGACCCTGCTGTATGCCAGGACACGGCGGGCCAGGAGCGCTACCGTACCATCACCACGGCCTACTACAGAGGAGCCATGGGCTTCCTGCTCATGTATGACATTGCCAACCAGGAGTCCTTTGCTGCCGTGCAGGACTGGTGAGTGAGTGCTTGCTGACCACGGACCCCCTGACTTTTGCCTTCTCCCTGACTCCTAGCCTCTGACCTAATGGGCCTCAAACTCCACAGGGCCACGCAGATTAAGACCTACTCCTGGGACAATGCCCAGGTCATCCTCGTGGGGAACAAGTGTGACCTGGAAGATGAGCGTGTTGTGCCTGCTGAGGATGGCCGGAAGCTTGCTGATGAGCTTGGTTAGTACACAACCTGGGCCACAGACCCTGGACCTCCCAGAACCTAAACCGCCATTCCCACCTTTGGGACCCAAGTCACCATCTTTTGGCCCTTTGAGGATCTGTTCAGTAAAAGACCCACATGTATGCCCGCCTTCTCCATTTCATTTCAGGACCTTGTCCCATAGATGTCCCACATCCCCGTGCCCCTGTAATCCATTTCTGGATTTTTGCTCTGTAAACATTAGCAGCCATGTGGGGGAGTGGCATGTATGTCAACTTGCAGCACCATTAGTAGAAGGGAGACTTTGGCAACCTTACAGTTGGGCATGCATCGTCTAGATACTGTACCATCTAGCCTGGAGGTGTAGTAGGCTCTACTATTTGGGATTGTGTCATTGATCTCTGATGTTTGCATGGTGAAAGCATCTAACAATGCAATTCTCTGAACATATCTCCATCATTGATACATCACTGACTCTATATGTGTTTTCACATTGTGGAATACTATGCAGCCACGAAAAAGGAATTAGGAAGGAATTAGGGCATTCTTTCTATTCTGCTATGACAAGATCTCTGGGATATATGATTAAATGGAAAAAGCAAGCTGCGGAAGAGTGGGAATGGCTGCTGCTTTTAGTCCAAAGATCAGCATTTTTTTTTTTTTAAGGAAAGGTACAGGCAGCATGAAGGCTGGTAGGCAAGCAGGAAGAGAGAGGAGGAAGAAACGTTTATTTAGTTGTTCATCTTGCTTGTTCCCCTGGCCCTGGGTCTCGAATCTGGGTCCTAGTGGTGTACGTGAACTGTATTCAGTGGCTTTATCCCCTAGACCACCCGGGTGTGCCCCAGAAATATTTTCTTAAAGGGCCAATTCAGAAACATTTCAGCCATATGGTCTGTGTCTGAAAATAGCCACAGATAACACATCAGTGAATGAATGATTGTGATCATGTCTGCCAGTCAGACCTTGTTTACAGAAACAAGATGGGCTAAATTTGGCCTATGGCTCCATGTTTGAGGATTCCTGCCTTTGTGTAAAAAAAAGGAGGAGAATGAAGATTGCATACTGGCTGTTCGCCTAAAGAAATGAGACTCTAGTAACAGCAGGGACCTGTGTGTGTCTGAGAACTGAGAGGCTGGGGCATTCAGGGTGGGAGAAGGACTTCCCTGTCAAGCTTTGTGAAAGAAGTGAATGGACTCTATTCAAAATGTTTGCTAAGTGAAAATCTCATCTTACAGGGTTCTAGTATTCCAGGCTATCCTGGGAGTGACTTTGTGGGAAGCAGCGGGAAAGGGCAGATTCTGGAGTAAGAATTCCAGTCTGTGACCCACAAGCTGTGTGATGTTGGGCATATGCCTGCCCTCTCTGTGCTTCCATTTCTCCATCTAGGAAACAGGTGAAAACTGTGTTTACTTCCCCAGGCTGTTAGAAAGATTAAAGAAGTGAAAGCTGGCCTGGTTTGAATATTAACTCGCATTCTTTCTCTGTGGCTTTGTATGGGTGACTTCAGCCCTCTCTGCCTGCGCTTCCTCATGTATGAAGTAAAGATTATAATAGCCGCACCTCAGAGTGGGAACGAGGGGTAAATGAGGTCCAACGTAGGTAGCCGCGATGATAACAGTCTTTGATGATAACGTGATTGTGACCAGTTATCAACTATTACTGATGATTGCGTGAAAAACTCTAAGCACCTGGCACCTCCTCGTGGCCCTAGTAGGTTAAACCGGGTGCAGTCCACATACATCCCAAGGTCCCCGATTCAAGACCCAGGGTCAGGGAATAAACCAAGATAAACAACTAAGTGAAACAGTGCTTCTCCCTACTCTCCTCCTGTCTGCCTGCCTACTCACCTTCACTCCTGCCTGGCTCTTTCCTTTATTAAAACCAAAAAACCCAAAACAAGCACCATGTGGCCCAGCAATATTTCACTCACTGAACTTTTATAGAGCAAATTTGAGGATCCCTAACTTTTAACAGTCCCCTTTTATTTTAAAAGGAAAGGTGTAGGCAGGAATGAAAGCAAGCAGAGGCAGCAGGCTGGCAGACAGGAAGAATGAGGAGGAAGAGGCATCTTTATTTAGCTGTTCACATTCGTTGAATCCCACCCTGGAACTGGGAAGTGAACCCGGGTCCTTGGGATGTACGTGGGCTGTGCTCCTTCAGAGGCGGTGGACTTAACTGCTACTCCACCAGGCCTGCAGGCCTGCCCACAACCTAACAAGAACATCTACTGCCCAGAGCTGAGGAGGGTTCCCACTCTGTCATTCAGTTAAAAATATTGGAGGGCAAAGCAGGAGGTAGAAGTCGATCCTAGTTTTATGGAAAAAAGGCACACACATGGACACAGGCCCATTCATACCCCCTCCCCCAATCCAACACCCACCATTGTGTGTGTATCTTTTTTAAAAGCCTGCAAAATTCAGTTTCAAAAGCCAATAGTAATTGGTTCTGGGTGACGAGATTGCAAATAATGTTGATATCAGTGTCGAGTTTTCTGTTCCTAATTTCTAGCTTCCGTGAATCTCTCGGGTAAAATTAAAAGTGTTTTTTTAAAAAAGACCTGATTGTTTCAGGCAGAATGACACATGGATAAGGAAATACCAACTATGCCAGGAAGAGAGTGTTGTGCCATTGATAGGTACTAGGTCAAAGTCAGAGACTGAGTTTGTGCCCTGCCTCTGTTATTCATTCATTTATGTGCTTGTTTTCATTCATCCATACATGCATTCATTCATTCATGCAGTTCCTCGTTAATTCAAGCATTCATTCATTCATTCGTTCGTTCATGCGTTCTTGCATTCATTTATTCATTCATTCATGCATTCATTCCTTAATTCACACATTCATTCATTCATGTGTTCATTCATTTGTGAATGCGTGAGTGAGTTCATTCATTCAAGCATTCTTTCATTCATTCAGCAGTGTCCGAGTGCCTCTCTTATAGTAGACAAGAAATTCAGACATCCTGCCCCCTTGGAACTGTCATTCTAGTAATGAAGATGGATCGTAAACATGTAACTACACAACGGTTTAACTACAGTTACATGTTTATCGTATGACATGTCATAGCAGGATACCTGGGGAGCCATTCAGGGACAACGCTCTCAGGTAGAGCCTGAACCAACCTTTTAGGAGTCTCCTGTTATGGATTCCAAGGTGACTTTCAAAGTGATGGCAACTTACTGTGTCTGAGGACCAAGGACAAGTCCCCAAAGTGTTTTTATGACCTCTGTCCTCTGGGAGGACCAATTTTTTTTTTTTTTTTTTTTTTTGGTAAATGAGAGCAAGTCAGCATGATGCTGAGAACGTTTAAAGTACCAGACCACCACCTCATGTCCCCCTCCCCTATAAGAAGTCAACCACTCTGTCCTCCCTCCTGAGGCCCAAGGCGATAGAATAGGAAGATTTATTATGATCATTATTTCATGGTTTTAAGGAAAGATACAGGCAGGAAGGAAGGCGAGCAGGCAGACAGGAAGAGAGAGGAGGGAGAAGCATTTATTGATGTTTTTATTTAACTGTTCATCCTGGTGGTTCTTATGTCCCCAGGTCTCGAATCCGAGTCCTTGGGATGCATGTGGACTATAATATCCAGTGGCCTTACCCGTTAATTATCATTTGGTGTGACTCCCAGCTGTTACCATCCCCCACGTGAACTTAGATGACCGCACCTCCCTTTCGGCACCTCCGTTTCTGCACCTGTAAAATGGACTTCAGTAGTACGAGCCTCATGGCCTCATGACATGAGTTCATGTCACCTTCTAGAAAACACTTTGGAAAGTGCTTACCTCATACTAAACTCGATGAAAGCACCGCCTGTTACTGTTACTAGCTCCAGTTTTAGTGCATTCTGTGGGCCAAGAACATGCCTATTAATGATCTGCCCGACAGATTGCAAGACGGCGGCCCTCCTGGCCCCAAATCCAGCCCCCACCACCTCTCATATCTGTTGTATTTGTACTAGAGCTCTTTTTCCAGAACGTGTGAAATACAGGGCTCCCAGGAGACATCCAGCTTTGTGGGCACCCTGGCTGTGCCTTCCTGTGTGGCCCACAAATCAAAAAGAAGATGAGTGCAGTCACCCCCGAGTCCTCCCTGAACTCTGCAGCCACTGCCTTGTGACAAAAAGTTTCTTTCAGTTAGTCCAGTCCAGGCTGCTGTTGCAGATTTCTTTCTTTCTTTTTTTTTTTTTTTTAAGGAAAGGTGCAGGCAGGAATAAAGGTGAGTAGGCAGGCAGGCAGGCAGGCAGGCAGGCAGGCAGGCAGG